>JABUQX010033026.1:0-5000 GCA_015478945.1 Trachelipus rathkii
AGAGATAATATATAGGTAGATATAAATATATATTAAAATATATATTATTATATATATACTATATTATATATATATATATTATATAATATTTAATATATTATATAGAGCCGTTTTTCGTTTTTGCATTTGTGCTTACGAAGACGTAAGAATGCCTCGAGTTGCGTTCGTTTGTTTGGTCAAACTTAGCCGTTCAACTAAAAGCTGGTGTAGGTGAAAGGCGTGTGGTCTGCTCATGGCTTCGAAAACGTTAGGGAATTTTCTTTAAATTCCTTCTTTAAGGTTGCTATTTCCCTTGCTTGCCGAATTTAAGCACGTTCTTAGACGAGAAAAATGTAAACAACCAAGATGGCCGGCGTGGTAGGGCCTGTCTGAATTGATGAATATTTCATTCCATAAAATCAGCTTTAAATCTAATTTCTTCGAAATGGATAAACTCCATCACAAAATAGTTGATCAATTGATTTGGTAAATATAAACATTTGTTATTTTTTTCTGTTTTATCCACAAAGCCAACATGCTCCATCACAAAAGCTGATTCCAAATGTTTAAAACCAAAGTAAGCCTATCACGAAATCGCGGTCGTTTAAAAACAAGAATTCTTGCTAAACATGGGTGCAGGTCAATTCTTATCGAGCGTAAGCACAATGACAAAAACGAATTGGGTCTAAATTCAAACAAAGAAAATACTAAATTCATTCTAATCGTCACAACGCTTGTTCGTTTATTATAATTATGATTAAAGGAGATAGAACTCAAAGAAATTAGTTCCAAGTAATACTTTAGTTGGGACTAATTTCTTTATTTCTGCTTGGGACTAATTTCTTTATATCTACTTGGGACTAATTTCTTTATTTCTATCTCCTTTATTCATAAAATTGCGGGCCTAAGGCCCAGCATATACAAGCCTTTGTTATTTGTTCTGATTGGAAGTTTTTCCATGAAGAAATCACCTTTCGCCGTAAATTTTCTAGCTTTAATCTTTATCCCTCTAACCTTTTTTGATAAACTTGTTTATTCGTTTCTCGATAACATTTATCGCCCTAAAACTACTGCATAGGATGTTCCTAAACTTCCTGTTTACGCTCGGCTTCAATACATTTCAATGATCTTCACTTTCAGATTAGAAACATCTTAAACAAAAACTTTCCACAATGCAAGTTTCTTATGTTTTTTATTAACAACAACTCTCAGTTGGCAGTTTCTTTAAGATTAAAGGAAGTATCCCCATGAACTTGAGGTCACACATCGTTACAAATATAAATGTGCCGACTGCAACGTCGACTATGTAGGTCAAACTTTTCCAAAACTATAAAGATGCGAGCCTTCAAACACATGGACTTTTCCTTTCGAACTAATCTCCCCATCTCTTAGCACCAGAGAATTTAAGCTGTCCAAAGATGCAGCTATGACCTCAATAGGCACCCTATATCTCTTCAAAATTCTCGAATTCTTCAAAATGTTTTACAGTGAGAACTTTAAAAATTTGGGAATCTTATATATAAAAACCTTAACCTACAACTTAACCGCATAAGACGACTCTTGCACTGGCCTGATCTGCCTGAACTATATTTCCGAGATTTTTCGTGCAAAGCGAACACGAATTTCTTAGCGAGGTTTAACTTTTGTTTGCAAAAATTGGAATCAGCTTTTGTGGATGGAGCCGTCGATTTCGGATAAAACAAAATAAAATAAAACATTTAGCAATAAAAAAATAACATGGTTTATATTACAAAAAAAATTGATCAACTATTGTGATGGGAGTTTATCGCTTTGGAAGAAATTTGATTTAAAGTTAATTTTATTGATGAAATATTCATCAATTCAAACGGCCTACAACGCCGTCATTTTTTTTTTGTTTACCACATTTTGCTAAAACAACTACGTAAAATTTAGCAATCACAGGAAATAGCAACCTTATAGAATTAAGGAAATTCCTTACGTTTGGTAAGTGTTTCTTTCGATTTTGCGCTAAGTTTAACAAAAACGACCGTAAACTCGAGCATTTCTTACGTTTCGTAAGCACAAATGCAAAATCGAAAACGTCTATATTAACATAGAGTGGGTAAGATAGATACGGAAATTATCAGACAAATGGCGAATATATATATATATATTATATAATATATATATATATATATATATACATCTATATATATAAATATATTATATATATATATATATATATATATAGTATATATATATATATATATCGAACATCCATTTAAAGACGCAAAATGTTGTGGGTATCGTTAAAGTATCGGCAAAATTTTGACCGATAACCGATACGATAACTAGACTACACTGAACATTCCCGATACCATACGACTACCGATACCCTCAAAATCGACCGATACCAACACGATACCGATACCGATACCATAAAAAATGGGTAGCATCAACTAAAATATATATATATATATATATATATATATATATTATATATATATATATAGTTGCTGTATAATATATATATTATATTTATATATATATGAATATATATATATATATTATTCAAAGGGATGGGCGGGATAGTGAATTAGCCGGATAGCCGGATACGCCATATCGCCGGCGCTTAGACGTTAACCGATATCCGTCCGGATTATCGGATAGTGAATTAAGCCGGCCTAGCGATACCGAATATCCGGCAGTCTGTTATATAACGTCGGGGAAAATGATAAAAAAAAATTTTTTTTTTGCTCATCGTGGTAGTACTACAAGTTTATTTAGATTATCTTTATTTCTAGAGAGTTTTTCATATTTTAAAAATATATATAATTAGTGTATAAAATGTCCTTAAATAGAATTTTACATTTGGAAAAATGCGATTTTTTTTTTAACTTTGTTTAAATGGAAAGTTATGGACAGATTTTATTTATATATTTTTCAGTTTATACAGTTGAGTATGTTAGCTTTAACTGGCAAACTAAATTTTTGTTCCCAAACAGTGCATAGTGGTTAAAATCGCGGCCTAATTTGGCCCGATTCATCCCCCCCCCCCATAAAAATTGATGTGGGGTAAATGTGGCCATTGTTATTCTTTTTTTATGTAGCCTATTATTATTGAAATTTTTATTACGTATAGCTAATTTAAATATAATAAAAACAGTTACTATATTAGGTAAAAATTAAAATAAAAAATGAAATTATATGGAAAATATGATTCAATAGAAAGTGTCAAATTTGTCCCACGATGGGGTGAATTGGGCCCACACATTTTTATTTCTATTTTAATTTTTAATTATTGACATTTATATTACTTATTACTAATTTTAAATATAATAAACAGATTTCTATATATAAAAATTAAAATAATAAATTGAATTTATATCATTTAAGTTAATTAAAAAGATGGCCCAATTCACCCCACAATGGTGGTCCATTCACCCTTCAAACTGAGTCTAAATGAGCTTTTATTTAAACTTTAATAAAACTATGGTTATTAGAATTACAATTATTATTTTTTTTTGTGTGCTTATGAACTACTCATAGGGCCTTGATTTTCAGAAAAAAATAAAAAAGTGTATTAGGGGAAGTGGGGGAGAACGAAGTTATATCTAAAGTGGTCCACGTCACCCCGCCCGACGCTATACCGGATTATATATATACTACTAGCTATATATAATATTTTATATATATATATATATATATATAATAAATAGTATATATATATATATTATATGATATATATATATATATATATATATATATTATACTATTATATATTATAATCCAGTCTCCAGATTAGGTGCCTCCTGTATCTAAAAAAAACACTCACCAATATCTACATAAAACTTAATATATTTTTTTGAATCAAGCGTACATTGGTAAATGCAAGAACCTAACAAAAAAAAAATTAATAATTATTATTTTAATAAAATAACTCAAAAAATATTATAATGCGTAAACGTGTCCAAACTTAATTAAACATGAATGCCCATAAAAACATATAAGCGGGGGGGGGCGTTTTCCTTAATATCTTTTTCAATACTTTATGGGGAAACTAAAAATACATGGCAAAATTAAAAATTAAAAATAAAATTAAAGTTAATAAAATTGAAATTAAAATTGCATATAGTTTAGGTCAGGTCAGGTCAGGTCAGGTCAGGTCAAAAAAATAATTTCTCTAGAACATCTATCTATCATAGAGAGAGAGAAGGTGTGTGTTGTGTGTGGTGTGTGTGTGTGTGTTGTGTGTGTGTGTGTGTGTGTGTACGCGCGTGCGTGTATGTTCGCTTAGATTGAAAAGAAATTACTTGGGGGACTCATGATTTTGGCCGCGAAAAATTTGGGGGAATGAGGATTATCGTACATAGAAACCTATTTTTTTATATTACTTTTTTTATCTCATTTTTTTTATTTTCTTCTTCATTTTCCTCCATTACAATGTGCGCTGATTTCAAAAATGTAATCAGTTTTTACGTAGTTATCATAGTTTTTTTTTACATACATGGGACATCTAATCTGGAGGCTGACCTATATATATATAATATATATATATATATATATATATAATATATATATAATATATATATATATATATATATATATATAGTATACTATGTAAACTACATATATATAGTATATATATATATATTAAAGTTCGCAATTCGACAATTGCGGACTGCCAAAATAAATTGAGGAATTGCAATTGCGATAATTTGGAAAATGTTGTGGAATTGCAGTTAGCGGAATGCCTATATCATTCGCAGTTAGAGGACTACCAAAAAAAATTGTGAAGTTTCAGTGGAATGCCAAAATTTTTACAGTCCACAAATTTTTACACGTTGCCATCTTTGTACGTTTGATAGCAACACCGAAAATCGTTTTTTTTTTTTTTTTTGTTTTTTTTTTCAAAGGATCATGTTTTAAAACAGGTTTCTTTTATTTCTGATGTAAATTTATCAATATTAAAAATGATATTGAGTGTTACTATTAATAGACGATTCTCAATATCGATAATATTTAGTTTTCTCGATTGTCTATAAGTTATTATCGACTTT
>JABUQX010033026.1:10000-19194 GCA_015478945.1 Trachelipus rathkii
ATTCTTTTTTGTCTATTAACAGGCTTGAGGTGTTCTATTCTATTTACGAGCACTTTGCACTTTGGAGTCTTTCTCTCCCACTTTTCAACCCTATGAAGGTTGAATTTAAACAAACTGAGTAATCACTCCCTGGCCATGGACCTATAGGGAAGTTACACATAATCAATAGCCTACCATATACTTAAATGATTACAATATATATATATATAGCTTAGGTATATATAATGATATATAAATATATATATATATATAGACATAATATAATAATTAATATATAATATATAGTATTACTGAGTATATAGTCAAAGCACGTAAAAACTAACCCACTTTTTTTCAAATCATAATTACTCCAAACTAAACAACTGGAAATTCCAACACAGGTTAATCGCGCTAGGTCAAGTATATACAGCTAGAAGGAAATGATTCGTGTTTTAAATTTAGAAAATAAAAATTAATTTTTGTTTAAAATAACCCAAAAGCACAAATATAACCCATGGACCCAAAAAAAACCACCCTTGAAACCCCCTAATAAATCATCGTTTAAAATGGTTATTAATAATTTTTTTGGGGATTTAGGCCATCTTTTAATAAAAAAAATAAAATTTAAACCTACTAATAATATAATAAAAATATTAAGGACAAAAAACTAACCCACCCTTGAAACCCCCTAATAAATCATTGTTTTAATATTAATAATAATTTTAGTACTTATCTATTTTAATTAAAAAATTAAAAACATAACAACCCATTTGTATATATATCTATTTATGTCCAACGTAACACAGGTACAAATATCAAGTTTTCCTATTCTTTTGATATTTTTTTACAAAAGGCCCTCTATCACCAAATGGCTGAAAAATACTTACAAATATGATAATACTCTATATTATCCACGTGAATTACTGGATTGAGTTTTTTTAAGGTGGGTTACTTTTTGTGTGCATTATTTATTTTTATTCAAAAAAATTTTTTTTTGGGCAATTGCATACAATATTATCAAAACGATTAATTAACGTGCAAATTGCTTATACTCTATTTATAGGCTCAAATGACTACATGGTAACATAATTAGAAACTAGTGTATAGTAATTATTGTCATGCCCATGTGTACGACTTTGATGGTCCAATTTGCATAAATTGTTTTCGGTTGCACAATAACTCACCCAAATAGATATTTAACTATGAAAAGTGGTCTAACATTAATTTAATTAGAGGTTAACATATTTTGCATTGTTTTTTCCAGGTTATTAAGGCTTAAAAAGAACCAAAATCTGGCAAAAAGTTGTGAAAAAAATTTCAATTTTTTTTACAAATTTTGAAAAAATTCTGAAAAATAGAAAAATCCGAAAATAATTATGATAATGCATATTTGCATGTATATTCAATGTATTTACATGGTGATATACTTATTTTGTTTCACATATATCAAAAAAATTTATGGTGGGTTAGTTTGTATACTCATTTTAGTGGGTTAGCTTTTTACTGCTTGACCTATATATATATATAATATATATTATATATATATATTTATATATATAATATATAGTATATATATATTATATATATATATATATATATATATATATATATATATATCACTATAATTATATTATATATAATATAATATATATATTATAAGTATAATATACGATATAATATAATATATATCATATACTATATATATAATAAATATATAGAATATAACATAATATATTATAATATATATATATATATAATAATATATATAATACTATATATAATATATATATATTGCTTTAATTTTTTGAACGCTATTTTATTTATTTTAATATATATAATAACATATAAATAAGTTGCACAATAATTAGAAACATAACGTTTTCTTCTTTTATATGTCATGGACTTGTCATTAAACAAATTTACTTACAGAAGGGTGTGAATGTATAGGTATTTTATTAAGAGAAACTGTAACTGCTGGATAGGAATCATTCTAGAATGAAAGAGATTGCCTTCCTTTACCTTTTTCCATACTTTTGTAATATCCCATGCAGAATAAGCAGTCATCATAGTGAATTCATTGCTTTTGCCATATTCCTGGAAAGCCAACGCATTGCCTTCTTGTTTTTCTTAAGCTATTCCTTCTGGGTGTTTTACACTTACACATATCATGAGGTGTGGGGTAGTGCTATCTTATTCGCCAATTGGCAACCAAAGTAGAGCCTTGCCGCTATCCAATATTGGTTCCCTTCACACTTTGTTAAAGTGCTAGCCCTAACATAAATCCACACACCAAATAATATAACGACACTAATTGTAATTTAGCTATTCAATTATTAATAAATGTTTATTATAATATTAATATTTCTAAAATTATAAAATATTAAGTTAAAGGAAAATTATTATATCATTGCACTAGAATGAAGTTAAACAATGAATAATAAAATAAATATATATATATATGATAATATATATATAATATAATATATATATATAATATAATTTTATTAAAATTTAATTAAATAATAAAATATCTATATATAATAGTAATTATAATATATATATATATATATATATCTATATATATATATATATATAATATATACATATATATTATAATATATATATAAGATATATATTATATATATATATATATAAATATATAAATATATATACCACCCAATAGACATAAATAAACATTTCGATCCGCCCACAGAACACCTATTCAAAAAAATCCTCCATTCCCCCTAGAAAAAAAAAAATGGCTCTCCAATTCCCTCACCAATTTCGCAAAAGCTTATACAAAAACAACCTCTCATTCTATCAAAATACAAAATGGCGTCCCACTGGGAGCCATTCTCTCTACATTTGTTCAACTTTTCACGTCAGATTATACCCTACCCAACCACCAATCCACCAATACTTATTTACTTATGCAGACACAATCATCTTATCCCAACACCACAGACGTAAACATAGCCACACAACATACCCAGATATTTACATCTATTAGAAAAAATTGGTTAAGCTCCAACAGAACGACAGCAGCATCCCCCTTAAATCCTCCATCCCCTATAACCACTGGACTGCCACCCCAACATCCGACCCTTCCTCCTGCCGCATAATCCATAATTCACCCTGAAAACACAAAATAAAACCCCTCCATTAAACAAAACCCAAAAAATACTAGAACTGACCTACACACTCACATGACATCTCCCCTCCCATCACCCAAACACTTCTCAACCCAACGAAAACTGAGAGACACCCGCTGAACCCTAAATCCAACATCAACTTCAGCGACAAAGGAAAACCAACACTCACCACTACTATAAGCTAACTCCTCAAACAAAATCTAAACTTATGCGCTCACAGCTATGGTTCCAGCCAACCTCAAAATCGAACACCTAAAGAAATACAAATTCCCATACAGCCCTCAAATTATGCTACAGGTCACAAAAACCACCCCAGCATCACAACTATTACATCAATGATAACTTCCATCCTCCCATCTCCACACACCTGGAGATGCTGGGGACTCAATTCTATCAAAAACCCCGTAATCCATCCCACCCTCGGGCACACGTCCTCGGCGGCCGCTCCGGCCCCCCCACCCCCCCCCAGGGTGATATAATACACAGAATCCACCCTGTCACCAAATCTCACTCTTCCAACCCCCATACAAACCTTAAAATCCCTTCTCACCAATCAACTCTATTACAAAACAGTACAACTAATTCCTCCTCCCCTCCAAATACGGTCATGGATAACATATCCATCACATCTAACCAACTACATACTACTAAACCACCCAAATAACAATTAAACTAAACACCCCCGCCCCAAAGCTCTAAACCTAGAGAAAAATCGCTTCCAGAAGAGCCAAATCGACTACCCGGAGCAGATCCAGTTCACCACCTCGGGCTCAATACATAGTAAATACAGATTTCAATCAGACAACGCTCCCCACACTTGCACTAGATGTCCAAGCTCAGACCCAAATAGAGCACCTTCTGGGGTGCTCTGCTCTCTACGCCCCCTGCGCCGACTTCTCTATAACTTCTCTCCCGCCTTGAATCGCCCAGAGCGACACCGTTTCCTGAACAGTGTGCCGCCAATGTATGTATAGTAATAGTATATATAATATTTATATATATATATAATATATATAGATATAGATATATAATAATATATATATATATATAAATATAAGATAATTATATATATAATATAATATATAATATATATATATATAATTTTAATATATATATATATATGCGTATTTATTCATTGACAGTGATTTTATTTGACCAAATACTCATATCTCAAAACGTACAATAGCTACAGGGAAAAGAATACTTGCTGGGAATGCTGTCAATTAGGTCATTAACACGGTGTAATAAAAAAAAAGAAAAAAAAAAAACAATCATAATCTTTTTTAGTCAAAATGACTTACAGCGAAAAGGAAATACATTTTTGGAATCCTTTAAAATTTTGGTTAGAAAATGTAAAAAAAACTAACTACTAATAAATAAATATGGCTATTTTTTCTATAAAAAAAAAAAATAATAATATATATAGCTATATTATTATTTGTAAAGGTAACACGCAAGGAGGGGCGGAGGAAACCCCCGCGACACCCAAATACACCAAAGAGCGGGTCCGGAGACCCTCCATTGAGGGGAATTACCTCCCAGTAGTCCCGAAGGCCGAGAGACCGACTCTCCATTGGGGTGCGAAATCCCTTGGGTATTCTTTAAATAAAAAGATAAAAAAGCAAATACATGAAAGTCTTTATTTTAACGAGAAACCAAATAAAGTTCTAAATAGTCTCTCTAATCATATATATAATTAAAACAATTTTTAATTTTTTACCATTTCTTAAAAACAAAAAAACTAAAAAAATTTACAGGATTCCAAATGTATCCTTTCGGCTGTAGCTTGAGTTTTTGGGGGATATGATTGTGGCTTTAACAAATCACAATATGATATAGAATAGATATATGTAGCACCTATATGCATACAAAATTTCTCTTTTTTTTTTAAACATTCATTCTTAAATATATATACTCAGCATTCCACAATGTATCTTTTCCTGTAGCTATTGTACTTTTTGACTAGACGAATGGAATGATAATTTTTGCGGTTAATTCAGGCATTAGAATTAAGAAGAAAAGCCACTGCCTATCGAGACTGCCCAGTCAAACCAATAGAACCAATCAACATGCTCATGCAAAATCCACAAAGCACCCTAGGCTTCGTCAATTGTGTGTAATCAAATTCCCACCAACTTTGGGCTTAAGTCACAAAACTAATGATATATTAAACTAGATACCAAACCATCCACTATGCATTAATCAACTGAGGCTTATGTCAACATGCATCTAACAATAACGCTATTATCTTAAAACACAGCGGGCCAATTTGCTTCGTCAAAATATATAATAATGCAACCACACCCATCCATAAATCTAATCTAACCGTTTCCTTAAAATTGCAATGAGCTCACACTCCACAACCTCCTCTGGCAAACACTATTCCAAAATTTTAACAACCCTATTACTCGGAATGCATGCTTTCTTATATCCAGATGAATGCTTCCTTCTTAATTTTCTTATTAATCCCCTGTCACCTGTCTATGGTTCTAACTTAAAAAATTTTATTGGTCTCTAGTCATCAATAATTAAATATTTGGCAGACTTATCATGTCCCCTCTGAAAACCCTTTTCTACAGAAATCTCCAACTCCTTCAGCTCTCCCATAGTCTCTTAACCCCAACCAGAATCACCTTAGTTGCTCACGTGCACTCAGGCCATTCCTGAGTCTTATGTCTTAAATAACGGGTCCCAAACTTGTGCACAATTACTATTAATGGCCTAACATAGCTATTATTAATTTACTTATTTTCCTTGCTCTTGTAAACCATTTGCGAATTTTTCATGCCCAGCATCTTGATACTTATTCTAGCTTCCAACATGACTTTAGCTACCTTTCAAATTACGTCGCTTATAATCACCTAATCTTTTTCTGGTCCACAGACTCAAGCCAACCCACTCCCCATCCATATCGTAGCTAAAACTTTTATTTGAGTAACCTCAGTGAAGAACCTTATAGAAACTTTACTACATTAAAATCACTTTGCTATTTATCTCCACCCTAAGACAGTTTATCAAGATCAATTTTAATCTTTGTTATGCATCCTTCCTTATTCCTAACTGAGCTGGCCACTTTATGTATCATCCTGTCAAACTTAGAACTTTGCAATGTAAGCCCTGGTCTATATCATTTTATATAATAGGAACAATCAGTGCCCAGCACTGGGGAACCCTGTGGACACCACTCTTCACTATATTCCATGATGACTTATTCCCATTCAGTTGTACACACTGTTTTCTATTCGCAACCACTCTTTAATCCAACCATGTACCACTCCACCTATAACACATTGCAATAACTTTTCATCACAGCCTTATGTGCGGAACCTTATCAAAAGCTCTACTAAAGTCAAATATACAATACAACTGATCCCTCGGTCAAGCCAGTCAGTAAGTACCCAAATTCTAAAAGTTGTCTGAAAACTCTACCCTCTGAAACCATGCTTGGAGTCATACTAATACCTTGTTTCTTTTTAACATATTCCTATATGGACCTTTCATTAACTTTCCAAAACTTTAACAACCAGAGATTTTAACTAACTGGCCTATAATTCCCAAATCTCCTAACTACCTTTTACTAAATAGCACAACATATTCGTCTCGTTTTCAGTCCCACTGTTACCTCTCACCAAATGTCTATAGATCGCTTAAAAACAAAATCCATGCCTTTGCAATGCTTAAAACACCCTCTTTCAGAAGTCTACTCATATATACCATCAGGCCTGCACTTTCCTGCATCATATGATATACTATAAAGATTTAATTTCTTTTACCATAAATTCAAATTCTGTAAGTGTATTTCTTACATTCACACAAATCAGGCTGATAGTCTCTTAACTATTATCTAATCTTTCTCAGTACACTGAACACAAAATAACCAATGAAAATGGACCAACTCCTATCCGAACTCACTAAATTCAAATCAATTTTAAAATGGACAATCTGTCCCTATCTTAACTTAAATTAATAAACTAAAAACACTCTCTTCATGCGTTCTTTACCATTCCTGCAAAATTAAATTTCTGCCTCCTCTTGCCTTTCTTATGATCTGTTTAATCATCCTCTATTTTCCTATAAATTGTTCAATAATCATTATCCTATTCCTTTCTCACTTTCCCTATTAGCTACCTCCTTGAATATTTAAAACATCTGCGCTTTTCCTTAATTATCTCTCTTATCTCTCTATTCCAACAAACAGGTTTTCGCCACCCTAATGGGTTTATCTTAAAACATACTGACTGAAGTAATTCAACTATAAACTTTGTATAACACTGTCCCACAGTAACACAGTTGATCTTTAACCTCTTATCCATCAGTATACAAGCAGTATCTTCGAAATTTGGTAAACAATCGGCCATTTCGGGGGAATCTATGATCTTTCCTATAGACTTCGCAAATTGGCACCAGATATACATTTCATATAAAACTAATTCTATTAGTCCACTAAAGTTCTAACATGTCCCTCAACCTAACTTCATCCACCATACTCATCATTAGTTAAATATTAATATAATATAGCAATCGTAAATCTGGGTCTATGGACCATCTGGTCCAAAGAAGTATCTTAGTTACATTTATAATGCAAGCTACTAACTGTTCCAATTAGACAAGGAATCCCTCAATATGCCGGAAATAAAAATCACCCCTATGACTACCTTCTTATTACTGGGGGTGACTACTGTCAATTTCTTCACAATTTCAAGCATCAATCTGGACTCTGCCAGGAGTCTATAAAATCCCCTATTCATATGTTATTGTATATTAAGGATATCTACCCCCACACGATTCAATATCAAACGATAATTTTAAAATCAGTCATTAGTACAGATTGATATTGCTTTTAACATAAAGCGCCACACCACCACCTTCTTTCCTTGCTGGTAAATAAAGTGAATATCCATCAATTTCATATTCCTGAAAGGAGTCCCATATAATTCTTCATTAACCCATGCCTCATTTATGCAAATAATCTAGATTCTCGTTTCTGGTATAACTAATCAGCTCATCTTTTTATTTCTAAGGCTATGAGCATTTGTGTAGAAAACATTTGATACTCGAATATGCTGTATTTTAATTGGCATCATTTATTTAAACCTGTAACAACATTAGTATTATTTATCTCCCCACTATTACGTCTACATGCTATATTTGTATCAGATTACCACCACCCCAATCTTTACTATTTTTCGCAAACAAGTTCTCCAAACTTATCGAAAAGCTCAACATCCCTTTAGACTCAAGTAACTCCATATACTGCAAACAAAGATCTTATCAGAAAATTCTCTCACAATCCAGACAAACCTAATATTTTCTGAAAAACATAATTTCCTAACCCTTCTTTACACCTAAAGCCCTACTCCCCCAATCCTAAACCTGCACCTAACCTAGGTTAAATCCCAGCAGAAATCATGCACCTTCTTCCACAGCTTCCACTCCTATCAATCTCCTATAATCTCTACTTAATCTTCTGACCTCTAGCCATATAAATTGTACCCACATCAAATCACCTGATCAACATCTGTAGAATCAATCTCTCTATCAATCCTATCCACAATCACTCACTCTTGCACCTGGATAACATACTCTCATCCGTTCTTTTATTCAGTTGAAAAGTCCAGTCTAGTATCGTACCATAGAGCCCCAAATAGCAATATCAATCACCTCAAAAAAACTCAACATACCATTGCAACTCTCGAATCCCTCTCATCTGAAGACGACGAACCTGTTAAGCAGTCAAACGGCCGGACTGACTTTCGCAGATCCTCACTTTAAATCATTATTTCTAATTTTCTACAACTCTCCATTCATCTGCAGACCTACAGACCTATTATCTTTTCCCTCTCATCTTCCTGTAGGTAAATCACTATTCCTGTCTACCCCCTATATCCGCTCCCTCCTCACCTCGACATCCCTACAAACTTTTTTCCTAACACTTCCTCCTTTCTCAACTCAAATACTTCATTCCTTCAATCCATTCACATTTTCACTCAGTCTTGCAAATTCCTTCCTTAACAACACATTCCTTGCATTCAAAACACAAACGGCAGCTATTCACATATTCAC
>JABUQX010033027.1:0-42500 GCA_015478945.1 Trachelipus rathkii
TTTCAAAATTATATATAAAATTAATAGTGTAACTTAGAGGATGAGTCGGAGTGAAGCTTCCGGCGGACACGATTTAAGTATAGAGTGAATACTTTCATACAAGGTAGTAATCTAGTATATAATTATATATATAATATATATATATATATAATTATATATATATATATATATTATATTAGTAATAATATATATATTATATATATATATCGCATGTATATATATATATATATATACATATATATATATATTATATATATAATATATATATATTCATATATATTATATATATAATATATAATAAATATATATATATATGGTGTTTACGAAATAGGGGAACAAATTTGGAGGATATTATCGTTGTACCATTACAAGTGTTTTGTCTTAAATAAAGTTACCTGTTAAAGTTCCTCATTTAGTAGTTAAATGAGTTAGGAAGGTGAAAGATGTATGATGTGAATATTGGTGTTTTAATGTTCCGTAGATATGGTTATTATTATTATTATTATTATTATTATTATTATTAATTATTATTAATTATTATTAATTATTATTATTATTATTATTATTATTATCCATCATACTAAATAATACACTTATATTCTCTAGATATATATTATGGTAATATCGACTGGTAAGTATATAATTACGACATTATTTCTATTATTATCATCTAAGATAATACTCTATACTTCATTCATAAATTATGTTAAGTTATGTATAATAATACTTCTCATTTATGTTAGAGATTAACAAATCTAATTACAAAGAGACCCCTGAGTTATTTGCTATTGGATCGTGAGACATTGAGTCTCACATTCTGATATCAATAAACTATAAATCATATAATTATCACATACTCATACACTATTTGTAATCAATTAAATTATATCCACAGAATAATGAGTGCGTTAAACCAATATTGATAGAATTATTATTATTCGAGGTTTCTAATAATATTACTAAGAATTATTCATTCTTTCAGGATTGTTGATTATTATATTAATTTTATATATTATTATATTATTATTATTATTGAATTATTATTATTTATGTATAATATATATTAATATGTTATTACTTATTATTAAATTTATTAATTAATTATTTATTATTATTATTATATAATATATTTAATTATTAATTAATTATTATTAATAAATATAATAATACGTTATTAATTATTATTAATCATTAAATTAATTATATATTTATTATTATTAAATTATTATTATTTAATATTATTATTATTATTTAATATTATTATTATTATATCAATTATTAATTATTATATTTAAATTATTATTAATTATTATTTTATATCATTATTTAAATTATTATTTTATCATTATTAATATATTATTAAATATTAATTATTATAATTATTATTAATTTATTAATATATAATTTATATAATATAATCCTACAAAAACTATAAATTTCAAAATGATAAAATATATAATTTAATGGGATTGTATTATTTAATATTATTATTTAATTATTTTTATTATTTTCATTATATTTTTATTAAATTAATTATTCGATATCCCATCTCACATTGAAGATATCATCCTCATAATAATAGATATTAGTTATATAAAAAATATAATATAATTAATAATTTATAAAAGTGGAATTAATAAGTTATATATAATCATAATGAGATAATCAAGGGACACTCGAGGTCGTGTGTGTGTGGTGAAATGTGGAATTGCTATTTTCTGTTGAACGACGTAATTCCTCGTAATGTAAACATTTGCAACTATTTATCATATGAATGAAATCTTTATGTTGAGGCTTAAATAGAGTAATAACTTATTTACAAAATATATTTAGAAAATAGGAGACAGTTAATATTAACTAAATTATAGTAAAAAAAAATAAGAAGATAAATATTAATATAGAACGTTAGGCCAGCCACCACTAATATAATCGTAATAGCACCTTGATGAGCTTATGATGAGACCTCTCGAATATCCGAGTTCGCAGTATAGATAATAATATAAAGGGAGCTCAGACCCATATACTATCCAAAATCAGATGATTTAACCTAGTATGATAATATCATAAACCTAAAATAATCTAAATAGATACATCGAAGGTTGGAGTACCGCGTATGCAAAGCAAAGCAAGAAAAGACAAACACAACTACAATAAGCAGTCTGCTCCTTTACCATCATTACGAAGGACGACACTCGCGCCCCAAACGACGACTGAATACACCTACAGTCGGCGCGTAGTTACTACCTGAATGCCCTCCTCCGTCTTATCTCAGCAGCGCGCATATAGACCATAAGAGCAGGAACCTCTTCCTCCATGAGAGTAGGTCTCAAAGCTCGTCACCATCGCCCTAGCCATGAGGGGTAAACTGAAAAATAAAAAAAAAAACCAAAAAAACAAAATAATAATTAAATATCACCATAACCATAACACAGACCTCCTAGCATCAAATTTCAACTTCTACAAATTTACACCCTAACTAAAAAAAGAAAACATACTTCTAACAAGAGAGCACCCTTTATTTTATAGATCGAAATTGCGCGTAATTAGTATGTATTAAGAAAAGAAATCAAAGTAATTCCTCACACAATTAAGTTAGAGATCCACAACCAACCTAATATTTCCGAGTAAAAAAACCCGACTCTGCGAGTAGTCTCCTATATTACTTACTCTCCTACTCACCGTCTCCTATACTACTTCTCCTCATCTCCTTTTATTACGTATACTACTACTATATAAATAATACACTAATTATATAGATAACTAAAGTCATTATAGTATAAAAAAAAAATAATATAAAAATATAATTAAATATAAATATATTATATATAATATATATATATTAATATAAAATTAATTATAATATATCAGCAATGATAATATATAATAATATATAATATAAATATATAATATAAATATTATATATATATATAATAATATATAAATAATTATACACATAAAATAATATTATAAGGTATCAATAAAACAATATATAAATACTACTCTATACTATACCTAATATATATACATATATATAATACCATACACCTCCCGCACACCATAATAGAAACATATAAATAGAAAAGTGAGAAGCTCCCCGCCTCTCTACTCACACAATATTCGATTATCGGCCCAACCCTCGCTCCACACAAATATGTATGTAATGTGGCCCACACACAAGAAAGGTATATCCCCACTCGTAAAAACTTATATAAGACTCCGCACACATCAGAAAACCAAAAAGCTATTGTATATATACTCTTATATATTAAAACTACAAAAGTAACCAATGGCAGAGGAGAGCACGTGTCTTAGCGTCCCCTCCCGGTCAGCCCCCCCAAGCCCGGGTCGGTATCCTTAGGCCACTTATACTCCGAGAGCCTCGTGTCTAGGCAAATTGAAACTGCACAATTATTATAAAGTTCGATGCTGATTAGGCCATTCCATCCCATCATTATAACTAATAGCCATCTTTGAACATTTCATACACACTCACTATATCTCCTATTCTTCTCGCCTCTCCAACATGTCACTCTCAATTAATATAGAAGAGGTGACGCCTCTCCTCCTGCTATTACACCTTCACCTCAGTTACGCTCAAACCTCCTCGAGATTGTAGGTGGTTCTTTACCTGGTTTTTTGTTCACCTAAAACTCTTTATTATTCTTCTCAATAATAAATAAATATTAATACTTAATATAATATTCTATTCTACTAGTGTAAATTATAAATTAAAAAATTATAAATACTTATTAATAATTGAAAATATTTATTTATTATAAATAACTGAGTTAAACGCCAAGTGGTCAAATCAATGAGCACATATTACATTACATATTAGCATTGATAAAAATAAAGAAAGAAAACTAATTATCCTATACACTTTGCTTTAAAACAACTTAAAATTTTCTTGTATGAACATAACAGAGTACAGACCACATATACATGTTCCATAATTTACAGTTATATAATTATTTATTTACCCATTATTTTCTTCCTTCGACTTTTCCAATGGCATTTCGTAATGGTTCTGGAAACTGTAATATTACCTTATAAGGTTCTCCGAAGAATTATTTCATTAATATAATTACATTTAATCGAAAAGAAATGTCTTAAATTTTGTTTTTGATAAATCGCACCTGTTTCTCTCAGCCTCGTTCCGTTTCTGCTTCATTATTTTTTTCTTTAGTTTTCTGTTTAATTTTTTTTTTTTTTTCCTTTTTTAATTCTTTTCTTTATATTTTACTTACTTTCGATACTTTTGTTTACTTATAAATCAATTTTACTTGTATAATATATATATATTATATATTAATAATATATTATATATATATATAAATAATATATATATATATATAATATATTAATATATTAATATATATATATATAATATATATATATAAGTATATATAATTATAATATATATATATATATTAATAATATAATATATAATATAAATATAATATATTATAAAATAATTATATAATATATAATATACAATATTAATAAATATTAAATATATAAATATATTAATGATATATATTATTATATAATAAACATATATATATATTATAATATATATATATTATAAGTATAAGAATGTAATAATAAGTTATTTGAAAAATATTTATCTTAGGTCATTGTACAATTAGAGCATTTTAATAAATGGTTACAAATTTCGGGATATAATATCGGAAGGATTTCTAGATGAAATAGTAACCTAATGTAAGTTTATCAAGTATCGGCGGTCGATGCGGGGTCGGTACTTGCGGATACAGAATTTGTGTTCCTGATGGCTCGCTACACAATTTCCAGCGTCCAAGCATGCGGATAGATTCATGGTAACTCGATAACCATCAAGGAGATGACAAATAAGGTTAAGATAAATCCGAACTTATTTTTATTTGTTAAGAGACCTAACCTTCCAATCTAAGAGTAAGAACAGTATTAAGAACATGAATTCAGTAACTTTTAGATGCTGTCAAATCCTCGTAATAATAATATGTTTGGGAAACTTACTCATCAGTTCAACTCGTTGGGTGGAAACTCTTTCTAACCTGTCAACTTCTATTTGTCTTGAAATCTGGATATTTAAATGTTTTTATTTAACATCTTTTTTTAGAAATTGTATTTACCGATTTGCTCCTCAGTTTTACAAATTTTCCAAACACAATAAATTTTTTTTTTTTTTTTTTTTTTTTTTTTTTTTTTGTGTCTTAAGTATTCCAAAATTTCAACTTGACATTCTCGTTTCTATATAAACATTAAATGCACTAATGCAGTAAAAAAAAAACTTTTTTACATTCACATCTTTAATGTATTATTGTATCTTATATTGGCCTATTATTTAAACATTCATTAAGATACAAATTATAATGCACTAAGAACCTTTACAGGAAATGTAACTAATCTTGATCGAAGAGAGCTCTCTCAAGTAATGGAAGAATAAATTACAGTTAAATCTAATGATTGAGTCACAAAGGAAGACCCACTTATAGTTTTGCTTAAGTCTTTATTATCACATCGTTGCTAGCATGTCATGTGACCTCCCTGAGTAACGGGATAATTTCCCACCATTATATATCGATCTTATCTAGATATAACTTATTTAAGACATGCGTGGAAAGAACTTATAGGTAGATATTTGCTTAGACTGGCAAATAAATATCTCGTAAATTATATGTTAGAATGAAACAATGACTAAGATTTTGCTATTATATTCCAACTATCCTACTTGACAGAAATAAATCAGGAGCAAAATATACAAGTTATTGTATGTAACAGTACAAAGGTTAATAATGGAAGTAAAGGTAAAATATTTCAATCGATTGAAATAAAATTTTAAAGGTTATTTCAGTACTGGCCTTAGAAACTTTCCCAACCTTCGTCGTATAAGGTGCGTATGCTCAACCACTCAACCATAAACCACAAGCGTAGGAAGATAATTCCTAAATCACTGAGATACCATGAAATGGTATATAAAAGGTAAGCTTGGGTTAGATGGTCGTAGAAGTTTGATGGATAATTGCTTTAGTTCTTTTAATAAACCCAAGGTAAGCATGTCGAATAGCCAGTAGTAAGTTAGATATGCTATGGAAGGTCAGTCTTCTTGGAGCCCAAATATTCATTTTCATTTGTATTTAAATTAATTATCATATACCCTATACTGAATAAAATTATCGTTGCAGTGATACACTTATAAATTTTCGATATTTAGGAGTTATTGTACCCAGGCTGAACCTGAGGAGACGGAGCGGGAGCCGGAGCCGTAGAGGACGTGAGCCGAAGTTAGGTGATCGGAGCCGTGACCGGGCTGAATTTTTTGAGGCTGAACCGGAGTCGAAATCTTTTGGGGCCTAAGAGCGAGACGAAAATTTAATGAAAAGCACGATCCGAGCCTGAGTAACGAAAAAAGAGACGAATGCTCCTCCGCAAGTACATCAGAAATAAGTAATATAATTTTCACTAAAAAAGAAATATAATATTATATATATATATATATATAATATTATATAAATTTACTATATGAAATATTATAAATATTATATATATATATAATATAAAATATATTAATACTATGTATAAATATATAATAATATATATTATTATATAATATTATACTATATTAATATATATTTAATATATATAATATATAATTATAAGTAAATAATATAATATAATAATATAATAAATAAATTAATACAGTACAATATATATATTTACAAACAGACATGATAACTATTAAAGAATATACTAAATATTAAGAAATTAAAGATAATATTAATTTAAAATAGAATTAATAATAACATATATAATATATATATATATATATATAGATGTAATTTACTCCATAGATATATAGTATATATTACAATATATTAATATTATATATAATATATATAATATATATAATTATATATATATATATATATATATATTATATATATATATATATATATATATATATATATATATATATATATATATATATATATATATATATATATATAAGGTACAGGGAAAACCCCAACAGTGCACAATTTGATTATGATGGCGCTGCATTGTTTTTATAGATAATGAATATGTCGAGTTGCAACGTAAATAATATTCATTCCCGTATGAACGGAGGCAATCTGATCATATTCCATCAGCTTGTTTGATTCCCATTTAAAGATATAAGATATCCAAGGTAAATGCATTAAACAATTTATCAGTCCGAAGTACCATCTGGACAAAAAGATGATAACATTCCTGACAATCAAAATAATTTTCAGAGGAGAGTGTATTAATAATTTATAAATTTATTAATCATGGTGTTCCTCAGGGTTCTGTCCCATCGTAGAGCCCCTTTTTTCTTTTCATCTTGAAGCCAACCCACAGGAAATATAAGAATCTAGGAAGGTGGCCCTGGAGCAACTGTTCTCTGATTTTTTTTCATATTTATAACTGGGATGTAAAAAAACATGGTTGTTTTTCAAATATTTAATTGGGGTATATTACCAATTGCTTTTCATATTTTTAATTGGAGCATAAAAACATGGTTGTTTTCCAAATATTTAATTGAGGCAGAGAAAGGTAGTTGTTTTTCATTTATATTAAATTATATTTATTCACCTACTTAATCGATGTAATCTTCAAAACTGCTTTAATATCTTTTTCGAAAACTCACAACTTAACTCTTTAAGCCTTCGTCTGCCCTTCGTCTGCCCTTAATAAATTTCCCCTTTGCCCTCTCTTCCATAAGAAGATCATAATTTTCATTTTCACCGAACAAGCATTTATAAGGTTTACGAGCTACAGGGGTACTACACCTAGTTTCATTATTTTGCTACGTATTCATAAACATATCCGAGATTGTAAGTTTCAATGTAGAGTCTATGGTTTTTTGTTTACTCATTACTCAACTCTCTAGTTCTCACTGATTTTCTCTACCGAATTGTTGCTTCACTCTAATACTATCGTTATCATAGTATAACAGATATTTCTCATCTCAATTCTTTTGTCGCATTCTTGTTTGAAAAATTTTACCCTTGACTAGCCTTTCTATACAATCATACCTATATATTATTATATATTTAAATATAATATATTATATATCCTATATATTATATACATAATATCTAATATAGGGCACGTGACTCGTATCATATTAAGGAGAGCCATGATGGGGCCTATTTCCACGGCCTCCAAACCAGTAATTATCTTATATAAACCACATAATAAATATTTATCTATTTATTAAATAAAATAAATTAATATTGAGTAAGTTTTCAAGTTTTTTTTTTTATTAATTCATAACTAAAATTATTTAATTAAATATTCAATAAATTTAATATTTACTTGATATATACATTAAACATTTGTTGAGAATTACATTTTCGATTTTTTACGAGCTTCGGCAGCTTCTGGGCCAGCGAATTTGGCTCCCTGCACGAACTTACACTCAATATTATCAGTAGATTATATACATAACAAATTGATACAGCATGCAGTCTATTGTTGAGACGTATAGACTCTCATATCATTCAGGTTTAATTGAAAGCTAGAGTGACTCACGGCATGAACTGAGGGCACCACTTTGATATCTAAATACTATTATTTGCATATATTTTTTAAAACAACAATGATTTGTTATTTATAATTAATAATATATATATATATAATATATATATATATATATATATATATATATATAATAATATATAATTATAATATATCAAGGGTCAGGAGTGAGTAGTGAGGGTGAGATACGTAGGCGGCAGTAAACGCAGCGGCGGGATAAACAGCGACCATGTAGGCGCTAATCACGATCACGGGCGGTAAAAAACGCGGCGGGCTGGCGGGCGGGCGAGAGGAAAATCACGCTGAGCGGGTGGCGGCCGGTGACCTGGCAAAGAAACGATCAATATATATAATACACCTTAGACGGGTTGACCGTGAGAGGATCGATGATACAATTCTATAAACAATGATACTAAGACCTAAATAACACAGTATTCAAACGATATTACTCACTATATTGAGTAGGCCAAAAAATATGAAACACCATTTAGCCGAAATATTAGGGTGTGAGGTAAAATATAATATAGGATAGTGCATCATCAGTACGATGTGAAGCTTCTGAGCCTCCATCTGGCACGCAACCTCTTTTCAGTAAGGGTTTGCCTATAAATTTACAGGTTGCCAAAATAATATAGAGGGTCACCAGAAAAATTTAAGGTTAGCCATAAAAATTCAGGAGATATTGAACCTTAAAAAAATAGGTCAAGGTCAGTCCCAAATGATCTAAAGTAGCCAAAAAGTAGTCAAGAGCCATGAAGTATAAATCACCCTCAGGAAACATAACGATGGTGCAGGTCAAGTAAAGTGTTCATAATGGACATATGTGAGTTAAATATATATATTATCTAATCAGTTGAGTAAGCAAATTTTTAGACCACCATGATTGTACCGTAAATGTGGCTCCTTCCACTACTATAACCATTATCATCTACAGTTTTCAAAATTGCTATAACACACAGGATTGAGTAGACGTACCCCATGTGGTGTAGGCTTGAGTAGAACATTAAATTATACTATACCTAACCAGAATACGCACACAATTCTTTTTCACCAAGTAATTTCTATAATTTTGTCTCATCCAAGTGGTCAGAGCTATCATCTTTCACAATGAGTTCGCTATAGCAATAATTAATTTGTACTATATTGGATCAATAAATATTCAACGTTATGAAACGCTATTAAAATACTAAATCTTCACAAAAAGAGTGTGTCCAATGACGTTACCAATTCGTAAATTTAATATCGTCAAGTGACATTCTCAAATAACCTTGGTGCGGCCTATTATGATTTATCCTGTTGAGCTCTCTCCTTTGAATCATATATCACATCAATGATATTTATATTTTGTAAAGGCTCCTTATAATGCTGGTGTGTAGAATATGGTATGTGATAATAATTGGATAATAATAATTCTTTATCTGAGAGAGATTTATATGTTGAGAATATCTTAAGCTCTGTTCGAGTAGAATAGTATTTATATAACTTGATATAGCAAAGATTTACTTATGAGTTATTTAGTGCACTATATTTTATATATGTGTTGTATAGTCATCTACCATGCCTATGGTTTACATAGGTAGTGTTTATCCGATTGTAACTTAGCGCAAGAAAAGTGCATTCTGCATTAAATCAGCCCTTATTATAGTATATTTGGAGTAAGTAGTATATATCATTTGGATTTTAATATGATTTCTGAGTCCTACACTATACGTGTTTATTGCAAATGCTTATATGCTCAATGTCCTGGATCACAATATTCGATATATACCCATCATAATAATTTATATTGCATTTCAGTTTCGGACAGATTTATTTATTAATAAAATTATAAACAATAAGCAATTAAAATTTATATAAATTTAAAAAAATTACTTAAAAGTCCCAAAGCCAACGCGAGGTCGGATTTGAAAAAATTCTTCACAGGGAGAATCATACGTCTAAATATATTATACTATATATACTTATTTCCACTTACTACGTGTATTAAGCTGAGAAGTTATATATATGATCATTACCCAATATCATATTATATTACCGATAAAAATTATTCATCCATTGTTATCGTAATCTATGAAAAATCGACGAAATCCAAATTCTTGTAGTAATAAATTGCATATAAGCAAGATTGTATAAAAGGCCTTTTATCCACATGCCTTGTGATGTATATACAACTATTCTCTCCCATATTTATCTCTCACGCTCTATCTTAATCATTAGTGACCGATGTGATATAATCAGATCTTATACACACTAACTTTCACACTTAACTATTCTCCACAAGTAAAAGATCACATGATTTCACAGTAATTTAACGAAGAAAACCTAATCACTTTCTAAAAGGCAATGAGTATAAGAGGTTATAAAACTTCACAGTAAGATAAAGTCCGCATAACAAAGACAGAATCAACTCTCCCCAATTTACATAAAAGCTTATTCTCAAAAACAATAAGTTGGTATATGTTACCTATATACTACCAGAGGTGTATTGGACACCTACTGATATATTATATATATACTATATATATATATATATATAATATATATATATATATATATAATCTATATATTATCTGATAACCCGATTTTATTTAAAATCAACAGGACATACTCTAAAAAAAATTAATAATTAAATGAATAGTGAGAATAACCGTAAAATTACGATCGCACTTCTATTATAGGAAAAAGTTACCCAGGCCCTCTCAAGTTTATAATAATAAATTAACCATTAAGCAGGATGTAATCTTCACGAAAACGATAACCGAATACCTGTCATCTCTGTTGGTGAGCATAACCGCACAACTATTATGATAAAAGACGCATCTCTAAAGAAAATACCAGTTAATCTCGGCGAGAACTAGCTCGCGAGACTTAATCGCAAACATGTCCGGATGTTGCGCGACGTCATCGTTTTATTAGTTGTCGAAAGAATTGATAAAAGAGATAATATCATTGCTATGAAAAGATAATTAAATAAAATATTTCCATTATCCTAGCTAATATGTATAAAAATAGTAAAAAATGTAGATAGAGAGGTTAAGGCCGAGAGCTTTCCTATTAAAAGCTGCCATCCGAGGAGTTATTAATGCGCATATCTTATGTATTAATAGGATAGTCAAACGATATTAGCGCATTACTTCTCTCGGATATGATGTGAGTACACATACTATCATAATAGATAATCGAATAAAGAACTTGACTTGTCAGAGAGGTGCTGAAATGAGACCTAACCATGATGGATCAGAAGATATGTTTGTCATTGGAAAAGTCTATGGGATTTTAACAACTTTGAGAGGCTGTAAACTTTCTCTACTAGTATAAGTACACGAACAATTTTTTTGTTACAGTATATACATACATATCCTTAATTAATTTCGTGAAAGTAATTAGATCACTCTGAATGCTTTACACATGACAATAATAGCCGGAGCTGTGTAGAAACAACCCTCTGGAACAATTTACCCATCCAATCTTGAGATAAGTAAACTTACCTAAAAATACATGCCGCTCTATTAACATAGCTTTTGTCTCTATGTAATAACCTATTAATCTCATAATCAGTCTATATAGAAGGAATATTTTGAAACCCATCTTTCACAAATGAAAATGATTGACAGGTCAAAAAAAGATTATTAAAAAGATTATAATTATAAACTAAGGTAAAAAAAAACCGTTATATTGGTTCTGTGGAATGTTAAATGACTGTCATACGTTTACATACAAGCAATACATAGTTTATATAGAAGTAGTTATGATAATACTAAGTATATATTTTTTTTTATCACAGTATTATAATAGATAACACTTTAGATACATCTTTTAAATATTTTTTTGTATCGCTATGATTGAAAACTTATACAATGCTACACAGTTTATAAGAATGTTATAAAATAAGGTCGCGTCACATGATCTATCTCTCCAATTTTTCAAGGAAAGAAATGGTACTACCTTAACTAGTCTAGCTTACTTGTTAGTCTGAGGATGCAAATGATAAGACTTGCGGTGGTAGATCTTAGATTTCAATTGAAAGTTAATCAAAAACTCAACCTGGCGGTATTAGACGGACGTCACCTGAACTTCAAATAAGACAATAGCAGAACGCTCGACATTAATTGAATAGAAGAGAATAGAGAGAGTTCTCTTTGGAGTGAGCTAACTCGTCTTGCAATAGTTGAATACAATGCAATAGAGATGACATCACAATAAAAGTTTAACATCAAGAGACGGTTGAGGAAAAGTCAGAGCTATCAAGCCTAAGAGTGTATTTTTACACATTGAGCACCAGAAAGATGGAAAGAGAGAATAGAACATTTTGAAAATCTTGGTTTTGAGAAACTAAGACAAATAGAGATAATACCTGTTACAGAATCAAATTCATAATGTCAGCTCTATATTTTGCTTCCTACCGAGATCAAGACTAGTAAAAAATGAATGGAGGATGAATACAATGATATATGGCACAACCATCGAATAACACTATACATAATAATTCAATAATCTCAGCACACTCAGAATAAGAATTAGCATCTCTCTAACAGTCCAGTTAGTGATGAAACAAGACAACGACAACCGACGTCCATCTATATCGAGAAATAATATGAGATGCGCACGACTGGTAATATATTATGAATCCACACCTAATCCTTCCAGGAACCAAGATAACTACTAGTATATACTATACCCAATCAACCATAAGTAATGAATCTCGTGCATTCATAGGGAATCTGCAGATAATTTGAATATGAGGTCATATAATATGACAAATAGTAGACAAAAAATCATAATGATTCACATCAGCACAGCTTAAGTACACATTGAAACAAAGAAATATCAAGATTGGCCTATGTATCCTACATTTTCGAACTAGTCGGCTGTGCGCAATTCAACGCTGAGAATAGATACTTAGTTCTAATAGCGCAGGGGCTATCAACTAGAATTGAATACCATAAGCAATCTAAACTAGGACGCGATGCAGTACAGTGATCAGATGCTAGAAATATTCGAGATGGTCGTTCTCAAGTACTACTAACTCATTTACAGCTCTCTATTGATAGTGTTTTGATTTATATTTAGAGAGACTATAATAGAGGTATATATGTCTAATGTGGTGCATAAAAATCTATATCCAAATCTTCTTTCATCGTAAGGTCGGAGTTAAGGAGAAAGAGCCTATTCAATAAATGGGAGTTCCAAGACTCGAGTTTGTATAGTCCTGTATTCCTCAGTCATCTCCACTGTGTGAGAGAGTAACGATAAAAATAACATCAGAGAATATAAATTGAGGTGCCACAAGATTGTATCCACGCATGAAGAATGAAACGACCGATATCACGTTGCACTTTACTACTAGATTTTTGATGCATTATTTTGACGCATATTATATAGAAAATTTCATGACAACCTGTCCGAAATGATATATTTAAGTTTTGTTAATATTTCATAATATAAACAGATATAACCTATCGTGGACTAACAAATGAGTTCTGAAAAGAAGAATTAACATATCTTGTTAACTGTACCAACAAGTATTATTGAGTCAATCAAGCCTTGTATAGGATAAGCTTAGTTTTGACAGTAGGTGTCCCACATACAGTGTAACTACAAAGTGCAGATAAAAGAGTACTTACCTACTTACGGCTCACCCATTATATTGTATCAATATGTTACGTAACATCTATAAGTTACACAAACACATTTAAACTTTATTCTGCGATATACCGACAAAGGCCTTTCAGCACTCAATTAAACAATCATATACACATGGCAGTAAATAACTCAGTATTTTGTTATGCCTCGCATCCTGGAGTCGAGTCCAGCTTGTGATGGCGTGAGAGAATTAGACTATCTTCACCACATGCACTATATCACATCACTAAAACTGATAATATACAGATAATGTCATTCAATAAAGTTTGTAAATTGATATATACTAGAATTTCCAAAGATCTTGTCCAAACCAGATGGATGATTTTCATATCCTAATTAAGTTACTATAGTATAAAATTGCTAATAAAAGAAAACAAGAAACTACGTTGGAATGTTTTTAAAGGATTCAGAATGGGAATAGACTGTTGTGGACGATAAAAGCATTCGAGTAGACTCAGAGGATACTATATACTTTGAAAAGTTATCTGGAAGACTACTACGAGTATAATTTCTTATCCTGTCTTTTTTTATGAAAGATGAAATACATACAGTATATTATTATATATTAACAAACTGATTTTAATTACAGTCCCAATTTAATCAAATACTCGTAGTGAGAAAAATTAAAAAGTAATCTAGGATAAACTTTTGAATATTCTTCATACATTCTAGAAATTTCCTATATACGGACAATATATATAATAGCAATAAACACTTCTATTATGTTCTGGATGTGGAATAGGGTATTAGTGTAGTAGTAGTATGTAAAGAGTAGTTCCCATAATTAAGAAATAAGACATTGATATATGTGTCCAGATGGTGCATTTGTCATTTATTGAGAGGAACTACATAAGAGTCTGTGAGAGATTCACTCGTAGAACTGAATCAATAAGAATGAGCATTGTAGACCATATAGTAGATTGACCTAGAAAGGAGAAATAGAACGATGAGAGAGATCTATTTGAGGTACATTGCACGCACCACGATCATATAGAGTGTGATTTTTGAGAGCGAGAACAGGGAATGTCTCCAAGTAGCAAAATGGTTAAATTTCTGCAGTTATGGCAGTGGTTTTTCAATCTGATCACACATAGCACGAACCTAAAAGTGTTGCGGAATCAGAGAATAATGTTGTACTTGCGGAATTTTGTTACTGTAGGAAGAGGAGACTCTGAGAGTTTGTCGCGAGATAGTTATGCTGTATAGAGTTTAGTACCAAGAGTTAATAGATGAGAACCCTTACCCTTTAGTACTACACAATCACACAAAGATTCTACAAAATCGGTGAGAGTGGGGTTTGCAAAACCCTTGGGGCTTGTAGTAAATATTTTTTTTTGGTGTATCGATTACATGGTGCTTTCGGCCACATGACGAGGTTTATCAGAGGCACAGAGCTATCAAAGTGAAATGAGGAGATTTGTTTATGCGAATCGAGCGAACATCACGGTGTCAGATTCTTTGACACAACGGAGTGTCTACGATATTCGTTCAGTTCAGTCACACCTCACAAATCCGAATATCATAAAAGAGATCACATAGCATTTAAAGGAAAACAACTCATAAAACAATATATAAAGATAGTTATTAAATCAGTAATACAAATCATTTAGCAGTGCTAATACTAATCTACAAAGAAGCTACAAATTATGATGCTACCTTACTGCAACTATATTTCAATTCCAAAAATTTGCTCACACAAATATTATTGGGTAATGAAATTAAAAATTATATACAAATGATAATAAGTATAATAATTAAAATGATTAAAAGTAATTAGTTTTTATTTATTAAAAAAATGTTTATATAAATTACAATATAATTTTTTTATTTAATTATAATAAATCTACCTATAATTATAATAATATAATATAATATATTATATATTATATAATATATATATATATAATATATAATATATATATATATATATATATATATTAATATATAAATATATATATAAATTTATATATATAATATAGTAATAATATATATATAATATATATATAATAGTATTATATATATATATATTTTAATATTAATATATATTAATATATATTAAATAATATATTATATATATATATTATATATATTATTAAGTATATATATATAATAAGTATATATATATATATATTAATATAATAATATTAAAATATAATATAAGATATATATTATATATTAAATAATATTAACATACTAAAAATAATATCACAAATAAAAGGTGAAGGAGGAGAGTTATTATTAATTCATGCCAACATCTCTAAATAGTATATATTATATATTATTTTAGGAGGACTCTTATGAGTATGAAAGGTATAAAGCAGTATGTAAAAGTAGTAGAGAATAATCATCACATAAGGAGGAAGATGTGTGAAGTATATCTAGTATTTTTCAATAGAGTTCATTATATATACTTTTACTAGAGGTTGAGGAAATCTACTATCCTACGCCAGATAAAGTAGTGGAGATGTATGAGTAAAGAACTTCACAAAACCGGAGTATATAATAATAGATCATTATAAAAAAAGAGTAGTGGTGAAATAATGCTAGAAACCTTGGAGGAATAAATACGAATCTAACTATAAATGAATAAGTTAAACTATACAAATTGTGGTTCAATATATATACTGAGCAAATATAAGGAATTAGATTTGAAGAATTTTAGACATAAATGATACGAGCAAGTGAATGGATGAGTAAAAGCGTTATGGAAAGTAGCGTTGGGTATGCCAAACTCATAGTCACAATGAATACCCTATGAGAATTATCAAAAGTATGTCATGAGACGACTTTTATATATTACTATTACTATTCCCACATGAGACCCAGGGTCAGATCACTATACAAAATTCTTAAGAATGGTAGAAGGAAAGAAAGGTATGTGGAAAATATCATTAAAATTTTATTATTACTTTGAACATTTTCTTATTTAATATTTATTGCATGAAAGGTTACTGATTCGATATTCTAATCTGAGAGTCTGAGATACTTGAGGTGATACAATATATCAATACCACAGTATTTTGAGAATAACCTAGAAAACCGCTAAGTATATAAATAATTTATCAATTATCAGACTCAAAATTTATTAAATTATTTTAAATCTACATACATATTCTGTTCCAACTATAAATATCCGATATGGACAAAGAAAAATATATGATAAAATTAGCTATTTACAAGTTATATGCCATATGAGCAACATAAAATATGTAATTATTATTAAATGACTATATTGGAACGTTAATCTTATTCGTATACAATATCTTGCAGGAGTCTCACGGAGCTGAATGAAGTTATACATAACAAGTAAACACTATAACTGCTAAAATTTCATTCCACTTTCTAGTAATGATATAACATTTATTATTCTATCTGGGATCTATGTATTTTGGAGATGGACTTCTCCTACACATTCAATCAGTAAAACTGTTTCTCCAGGAATATTATAACTGGTAATAGAAATTCCGGATGATGAATATGACAGTAAAATAAGAATTTTAAATATATATATTTAATAGACAATATCACATGATCTAGTGATATAACGGTGTAAAGTAGCCGAATGTCGATATGTTCGCTCGTCAATGTGAGCGCTATGTTGCCATAAACTACCTAATACTAACGAAGATTCCTTAGATTCTGGTGGAGTAAAGCTAATATACATAAATTTCTTGTCGAGCATTGAGCTATAATATATAACGATTTCACAAATGACTTGATCAACGTCACATTCCTTAGTATGATGTAGGATTACATATCAGCTACAATTCCTTTAGATAAATTAGATATTAAGGTGTTAATACCCTCATGTATTTACTTGAACAAACAAAAATTTATAGTCAATATCTGTCACTAATATATCATTATTTTAGTAGTCAATTAATTATTATGATACTTGAGACCTATATTATTCATTAAGCAAAGTAATCGATTCAAATATATCTTACGTCACTTTAATTTACACTGGCCTGTAATAATAAATTTCTCAAATGTACGGTTACACGAGAGAGATTTATACGTGTACGCGATGTATGTAAAAGATGCTAATTAGTAATCAGGGGGGGGGGCACTTTCCCCCTAAATCTGTATGAGACTCATACATAAAAAGTAAGATGAATTCCTTAGTAATTACAAGAAGGCTGTTGTCCACATTGGTTGCGTCATTATTTTTTAAGAGTTGTTATGAGACGAAATAAGATGCATCAATCGATTGATAATGAAGTAAAGAAATAATATGAAAGTAAGAAACAAATAAATACAGTAATAACATTAAATAAGAGAGATCTAATCAGCTACTGAAAATATAGAAAGATTGAAAAAATTGTTTGGTAATTGAAAGAACTCAAGACGTTGTGTGATAGCTCAATTCCTTATCAGGTTCTTATTTCTCACACAGCCAACTTACGTGTCTGCACTTGGGTAAGCATACCTTTGCTTCTACTGACTGTATTCATATCACTCGTTCGTGAGTATGTGCGTTTATTCACACCTTTCTCTTGCTACTATACACTAACGCCCACACGTCTGCGCCACCATATTGAACTGCGTTAAAGCAAGGGTTTGCGAGCGTGTTTCCTAATGATCTATGCTGTCATGTTTTGTTATTATTGTATTATATTTTTCACTTCAGTCTTTGTTCTCTATCTCCTCCCTCTATAGTTACTATTCTAGTGCTATCATATGCTACTCACCCTTATCTAAAGAAAAATATGAGACCGCCCGTTAGAGTGGTTAACACCATTAGCAATAAAAAAAAAATAGAAGTACAGAACACATCGTAAAACATTCCCATTCTAAAGTATTAGGGATTTGCGAACCCGATCACCTCTAACGACTAGTATTATCTGTTATTGGCAAATGACACACTGATGTATTACCAATGATACTATAGTACTATTACTATGATCTAATATTAAATCAGAGAGGAGAGAGGTGACAAATCTATAAACCCACTCTTCTCAAACTAGCCACAGAATTACCATTCATCTCAATCTTCCCCAACAGACACACTTCCGTGTGTAATTCCGATGAGAGCGATTATGCTCAACGTATATCAACTAATGGTACAAGTGCGCGATCAACATGCCACAGAATTTGTACACCGCCTCCACTTTTCTCGGTCAGGACTCTCACCTACAAGGTGCTCTTCACAGAGGATAAGGCGGCTGAAGCGTATCTAGGAAACGTATATAAATATTTAGAATGCCTGATCACATACGCAGCATTCACAGTCATGTAAAAATGATACACGCAAACAGAGTGTAAATACCACGAGCTATAAATTGTGCGTTTGCTTGAAAACTAAACGAACTGTTCACTCCTTCCGGATAATAGGTCAGTTTGTATGCGCACAAAATATCGTTATGAAGTTAATATAGTAACTTAGATACGACACAACCGACTGCTATGTCTATATATCGTAGTGAAAAAGGTAAATCTAATAACCATATTATTTTATACCTGAAATAATTCTAATCTATCTAATATATTCCAGAAGAATAAGGCAGTCAATATCACCTGAACACGTGAACTACTTGGCTAAAGAATCTCTACCGCCCCACTACGGGTCAAAGGGTCACATCACGGGTGCTACTCGGGGATATGAGTAACGGATATTATTATGAGTATACAATTTAGAACTAATTATACGACTAACGATACGCCTCAACAGTTATTCTATTAATAAATGGTAAGGAACAATATAACACCCTCACATAATTGAGGTTTCGTAAACCATACGCACTCACTACTAAAAGCAGTTATGATGCCTAAGAAATATCGTGTTACTACATAAGATAACCAACGAAGAACTAAAGAATATCTCTCATTTTTATTTTTCTTATCGTTAAAATAAATTAATTCATATCTTTACCAGAATGTAATTAAGGCAAGCTCAATCCACTGAACAATATATCGCATACTTACTACCCCAATATTAGGGGATTTTAATATTATGATTTCTTTAACCAATATATTAAATATAATCACGATACTTGAGCGATATACTGTTAGGCAGTTCTAAATTTGGTTTTACTTAGATTAACACCATAGTTACTCCGCGAGTAGCACCCTGTGTGACCTTTGACAGTGTGGGCGGGGAGATCTGCCAGAAGGATAACTATGATTCATAGGATTTAGAACTTGACACTTATTCTTCTGGTGAAGATAGTTAAAAATCTATTCAGAGAAAATGGTAGATTTCCTATTTAGCCTCTACGTATGTGTACTAAGTGGTGACACGCACTTAGCAATCAAACTGACGTATAGAGGAGTGTACCGGGTTCGATAACCAATATATTAAGGGGAGTTTAATTGTTCATATAACACTACTATTTATTACGAACTGTATGACTATGTATTTATTAAGCAGTATCTAAATATTGTTACTGATACCGAGATTATACTTATATAATAAGGCCATAATGCAGCGGACTGAAGTTCTTATTACCTTTATTAATGGAAATGTTCCACCCACACAAGAGTAGAACTCCGTAGTTGAATGTAGACACTAACGCAATACGGATGAGTCTAACCACAGAGAATGGAAAATAGAGTGTCAGAGGTAGTAGTAAGATCTTAGCAAGAGGTTCACTGAGTCATGAATGTACTTGCCTATATTTCACTTCACTGGGAAAGATAGTAAATATCTTTCATAGATGAAAATGGTAATAGATTATCTCCTTTTTAGCACTCTCGATGGATCTATGTTGGTTAAACTTACGACATTGGCTAATAATACACTCAAACTTATAGACGAGGGTGCGGGTATCGAATCATCCACACAATTAGTAGGGATTTAATTGTTCTTACCCTCCCAATACACATGTTCTGCACCACGTTCCACTGTGAGCGGTATGTTAGGCACGTTCTAATAATCTTTCTGCTATTTACCTCGAGTAATATTTAACATGACGTATTTAATTGGCAGTCATATGTATTAATTATACGTCAAATCGAGTTACTATATATTTTTTTTCTTTCTTTAATTTTATGAACTATATTTTAAATGTCTTCTTTGTATATTTATTATATATTTATATATATTTACACATTTTTACTGCCGGTATTTAGAATACAAGAGATCTTTTCCTTCAGTTCATTTTAAATGATAAGGCAGGGAAAATATTATATATTATTGACGCTATTTAACTAGCTATAGTTTATGTTATTTGTTGTTTCGTAGGTGTAAGTTGTAATAACAATTTGCCAAGCTGTAATAACTAATTATTATTATTATAATTATTTCGCCAATTAGTCTTACATTAATTTAATTTTGAGTATTATAATGATATATATAATGTCGATTTTTGCTAGAAATGTGATGCGAGCATATGATTATCACAATTAGTTTAATTTGATGTATGTATTCAATTTATAGTGCGATACTAACAAGTTGAGCTATGAGACTATCATGTGTCCTGAGTTCATTATTTGACTTATTATATTTTAGATATTATTGCTTTAATTGGCATATACTAGTTCAGTTGTATTGAGTGTGATCTGATAAGTGATAAATATTATATATCTATTAAGATATGCCATACTTATTCAATCTATTATTTTGAGAATCATGTATAAGAGGCACATACATATATTAATATATTTATTATTCTAGGCCTATAAAAAATATATAATATATGATGTATATTATGTAACATAGGTAAAAATAATATATTGCTTGTGATTGAAATATATTGATTATAAATCGCGAGCACGCTGAGTTGTATCGAGTTAGGTATATCATCCGGTTAGAAGATGGAGTGTGGTGAAGTTCTGACCCAGATATGATGATAAACGTGTCGGGAAATTGTCTCCACTCCATCTAAGAGTGGCTGTCTATGATTAATGAGACCATCCCGTTGCGAGAAATGCGTGAGAGAGGTAATTATCCTTTTTAATAATCCACGACTTCACGATGGCTAAAAAATCTATCGATTTATTTTTTTAGCTAAACATTGTTGCGGACGATATATAATATCAATGAACTAGATGTCTTAACGCTATCCTTCACTTGCAACAGAAAGACTTGAGAAATAGTCATGACATAATCCAGAGCACGAGTTGCTACACACCATCGGCTACCCCAGGATCCTCACCAGGAGCAGTGGGAAGGAGAGGGCTACTACCACATACACACTATAGAGCTCATTGATCAGTGGTTGATGCGCAGGATCGAGGATCACATCAGCTATTCAGAACAGCATATGAGTGATCATAATATGGCGATAAAGTAGACGACGCCTCAATAACAGAATGACACAGTCTAGACCTTACTTAAGTATGAAAATACTTCACGAGTTCATATATAATATAATATATATATATAATACAACGAAGTATGTTTACTAGAGCACGTCGCTCAATACTACAAGTAATGCTGTAGGTCTGATTTTAGTTAAGAGAATGTTCTCTAAGTTGCACGTCAGTTCATTATAATTATAATATATAATACGTCAGAGTATAGTACTAATTTATAAATATATACATGATACTCAAATTACAAATAAATGTATAACAGTATATAATGATATTTATCCGGTATCGTCTTCGTGAGGCTAGCTAATAAACGTATACCTGTAGCTTTGATGATAAAGCCGATAAATAATGGGTATTATGGACATCACCTAAATGAACTACTATTATATATATATAATACCGACATATACATAGAATATTACAAATCACACCTGGATTCTCATATGAATTATATATCTGATATGATCAAAATCACTTAGTTTTTTGTGGATTTTTTAACCTCCTTAATCGCTCTGTTATATAACGATTTCCTTTCATCAGCTGATATTTCTACTATTTATATCACCTCGAAATGAAGGATCTGTTAAAACGTAAGGTGAAGACGAATATTTCAGTTACTCAAGAAAGTAAAGAAATTATTACAGAGAAGTTATCAGTATTGTGGCGTCATGAGAAGAAGGTATTAAAATATAAATAATAGAGGATAGGTAGTCTATACAATGCGATTTACGTTGTATGTTCAATAAGAAGAAAGTGTACTAAACGCTGAATGGCTAATAATAAAGTATGTGACAGACCGAAGGATAAGTATATATATATTGAGAGAATGACTAGTGGTGAAACTGTAATAAGAAAATCTATAATACTAATAATAAAGTATTTTAGATAAAATAGTTCGTATAGGCATAAGGTTATGAACCTATATTCAATATATTAATTTAACTATTTATTATATATATATATGTATACTATGTAATATAGTATTATATTATTATAAAATATATATATTAATATAGTTATATAGTATATATATATATATATATTAATATAATCTATATATATAATATATATATAATATATATTATTATATATATATATAATATATATATTATAAGATAATATATAAATATATATATATACTATATATATAGTATAGGTATAATATATATAAATATGTAATTATTGAATTATATAAATATTATATAAGTATATATATAATAAATATATAATTATATTAATATATAATATATATATATAATAAAATATATAAATATATATATATATAAGTATATATGAATTAAAGACAAAACTGCATCATATCATCTATCTTACGCATTGTGATAGGTATTTAGAAATTAATACCCTTAAGTAAGTTCACACATACTGTCATAGGATTTGAAACCTGGCCTAGCAGATGTCGCTAGTAAAGTGATATTGGCAGCAAAGACGTCCGTTTACATTGGGACTTTAAAAGAGAAGAGCAAAGAGAAAAGTTCCCGCGCTCTTGAGAAGACCCACCAGGCAACATATCTAGGAGAACACTAATCAGTCTGAGAGTGTGGACGAAGTAGAGTTAGGCAGTATTCTAGTATTAGGATCCTCGTTTTGGTGAGGGTAGATATATTATGTACACTGCAGTGAGAACAATTTTTCGCGGTGTTTTACTTTTAGATCCCCATTGATGGAGTGTGTCGTACTATAACACTTATTCAGCGTGAGACATCTGCTAGGGGCCTAGTTCAATTACCAGCAGCTTATGAAATTACTTAAGGGTTATTTATTTAATTATATAATTATATTATAGTAATAATCAAGTATATAGTAGTATATATATAGTATATGTATATAATAGTATATATATATATAATATATATATATATATATATAGATATAATTATATATATATATATATATAATATAATATTATTATATAATATTAATAATATATATATATAATATTTAGTATTAAATAATAACAAAAATTTAATTTAATAAAAAAATATAGTATATATAATATATAATATATATATGATCAAATTAGCGAAAATTTTCTACGATACATAATAATTATAATCGTATACGATGTATGTTTACACAAGTGTAATAGTAAAAATTTATAAAAGGATAAAGAGATATTTTAGTTATGAAATAACCGAAAAACGAGAACAACGGTAGAGTAGCGTACGTATGTATGGTAAGTAGATGAATTTTCAAGATGTAAGATATTAGATTAATAGAGAGAGACGAGAGAGAGGATGAAGAAAGTATGAGAAGAGAAGGAGAGAGTTGACGAGAGTAGAAGAGAGAGAGAGAGAGATGGTAGTGAGGAGACTAGATAGCAGCTTAGTTCCCGCGATTAAGCTTATAACACCAGATATACACTTAATACCTATGAATAGTTGTGATACGATAATTTATTTTTTACAAGTTATTGAATTTATTTTATTTATTGTAAATACTATTATATCTAGAAAGTAACAATATATTACCGAATGATGCAAGAGAACTATAGTTATAGATCGCTATTCTTCTTAATTATTTATTCAATCCGTGAGAATTTATTTTTAATTTATATTAATATATTAATTAATTATTAATATTATATTAATATCGAATATAATCCTATTAGAGATTATAATGTGTGGGAGATAATACCTTATTTAGAGCCACCTAAATTTGCACATTCGAGTCTAGATTCCAGAGACCGACTTGGACATACCGCTGGCTTCATGAGCTATAAATCAAGCCGGTGAGGATGGCTATCAAGATATCAAAATAAATTCGCGTCTTATCTTTTTTCGTACAAGCACAATGAAAGAACCGGCAAACCGTTACCGTTTGGCAAACTTGAAAATTTTATTCATAGTGAGTAGTAGTGAGTTCCACATATTATAGTATAGTTGGTGAAGGTTTTTAGTATTCTGCGAGTCCTCTGTTTGCGCTGGTAAAACAATTTCCTCCGTTCTCACCTTAGTCAATGCGGCTAGTTCGAGATCTAGGAGTTATATAATGCACTATAGACAATGTCGATAGCCCGGCGTCTATGACCCAATATCATATATAGACTGTCGATCGATGCCTTCAAGGCCATTTGTTACTGAGAGTTGCCTCTAATGTCATATTCCACCTATTGATATTCATTAATCCTAACTGATCAGTTGAGTCACCTAGTACAACCTTTATAGTACTAACGAGCGTAAGCAAAAATAAAAATTTATTAAATAATTTTATGGTAAAAAATTATTCAACAGGACGATCACTACTAATATAACATAATTATTATATTATTATTATATATTATAATTAATTAATAAATTAATATATATGATTTATATTAAACATGAGAGATTGGGCAGTACCTATATATATTATATATAATATATAATAAGGAGACCGGTATCATTAGTGAGTACACGGGTTAATATTGTATCGGTGCGAACAATTATTTTTGTAACCGGTATTCAGAGGTATCGATCACCAAAACAACGTGTTGCTAAGTACCGATGTATCGGATTAAATCGAGCCCATACTATTTGTTTTTTTGTGTACCGAATTACTACCTAGAATAATTCTGAGTACTTATTTTAATCAGGATACATTTATTTTTGTAGATATATATATATCATTTATATTTATATAATATACACGATGCCGAGACCATTAATTCACGAGATACAAGGTAGCTCATTATCTATTAATATCTATATTCCAAATACAAAAAGAATGAAATAAGAAAAAAACTAAAGAGGAAGTAAATCATTCTAACCCACACAGTACCCTTGGAACTAATAGCAATTCTCTGCAAGGTGTAGCGTAGCGGCGAGACTTAAGAAGAGGAAATTAGTGAAATACCCGGATAAATGGTAAGATGAGTGAGCATTTATAGTTATCGTCAAGACAAATATACAAATATTAGTGAGCTGAACCCAGAAGTAGAGGCACACACATAATCCTAGATAAATATGTAGTATAGGTGAGTAATCAATTAATTCAACATACATACAATGACATGTGAGTTAAAAATCAACTACAGCTAATCGTGTATTACGAGGGAATAGTAAACGCAGTGGTTGAGGAATGGTGGTGAGAGATCAAGTTGTCTCGACAATCCTGCACGTAATAAGGAGCCCAATCGTCCTTCAATGCTCATATGAAAGAGAGATTGGGCACAAACCTCACTTCTGCCTCTCACACATCATTCAACCTGGACCGAACTGACAGAACTCATATGCGCTTCCACATCCTTCGCGAATCTTTCAGGATGTACCTAAGTATTAGCCTTTGCCGTGAGCTGACATTGTCTTGTATATGCGGCTCGTGGCTTAGCTCTTCACCTATGCAAAATCCTCAAACTGATGGAGCGTCCAGGAACAGGCGGTATGCGCAGCGAATGGCTCCTCTCACAACCACTGGACATTGAAACATGAAAGGACTCATACGATGCGGTCAACACACGCAGCGCTGATATCACACTGGCCGCACTACGGAATCAGACAGCTATAGTTCTCTAAATGCCAAACAAATAATTTCACAGCAGAGCTTTGTGCACATCTGAAACCGATATTCCGCTTTCAGAGTGTGTTGGAGACCAGAGGCGCCCTCAATTAAGATGGCCAACACGCTAATTCGTGAGAAAGAGAAGGTCCTTGAAGTAGCATATCCATTTCTATAATATTAAGTATCCGTCAGTCCAAGAATAGACCCGTATATGTTTTCATCAAGCCGAGTACTATTATATGAACCCAGCTATAGATACTTGTGGAGAAAAACACCGCCTTTTCTGCGATGTTTCTCACATGAGAGAGAGCTATATCATGACAGGTATAAGATTTCGAGTCACACAAGCTATTTGACTTTCAGCGAGAGAAAGCGGCCAGTATGAGCGGCTCTACTGAAAGCAAGTTCACAGAGATGAGTATATTGAAACTATGGCTAGTATGGATCGACAGGTTCACACTACAAAATAATAAACAGAATGGGTAGACGGACTATTCTCTGAGAGAGAGGCTAGAGAATCTGAGAGTTGAGCGTCGGAGAAAAACTTAATACCGATGGTAGAGAGCGAGAATGTGAGAGCACATAGTCCAGCTATGCAAGAGCGTTAGACAGCGAAAGAGGGTAGAGAGCACAAGGCGATGCGAGCAAAGAGAGAGAGAGCAGAACCCCTGAGACACAACAATATCTCACATCACATGTATGAGAGTGATGACAAAAGAGGTTGCCTCCCCCATCTACAGTCTTACATATAAGGTGTAGACGATCTGCATGATCAAAAAATCGAGAGAGCGAGCTAGCACTCAAGCTATATAAGTCGGGACACTGTAGGAAATTGCATAAGGAAGGGGCGAGCTACGTACACATTGCCTTTGATCTCTACATATTGACGGTGTGCTATTCACTCATGATCAGAGAAGCCTGTTATCACCTATTCCGTCAAGCGTGTATACCTATTTTCATGCTTTCATTCATGATCTTATCACCTCACAACAGTACCTTAACCCCATAGTCTCCTAACAAATCCAACGTCGCAGAAACTGACCATATTGACGATTCAGACATCTGGACCCTATTTTCCTTCATGATTCAACTAAATTCAATTCTACTCGCCATTCTATTATTATAACTTCGATAAGAATTATATACTATATCATTACGTCCTTAAATCTATTCTATATCCCGAATTACTAATTTTATTCTTCCTTAGATTAATATACTGGACTAGAGAATTTCCGGATGGGTCGATTACTCCAACCTTTTGTAGAAATTATAAAAATTCTTTATTTAAATATAAAACCCAATCACTTTACAAATACTATCCTCTTCTATAAGGACACACTTTTAACTTTCCTATCTATGTACTCTACGGAACGTCTTCGTACACTATTACTAGTCTCTCCTAGCCTTAGTATTGATCAGAATTAATAATACATTCTTGGCCTAATAATACATAAACCATAAAATAATGGTCATTTTAGGAGAAACCTTCATAACAAAGTATCAAAACAATACTAGATAAATATGCTTAGGTAGCGAGCTCTCACTCTAATATAAACTAGAGGGAAGTTTTTGAGTTTAAACTGGTGACTTATATTTTATTTATCCTCTTTATACTCAGATTGCTCATGACGCAATCTCTCAAAAAGAGCTCTCTTTAAATAAGCAGTAAAACTACAAGCTGCATACAAAGTATGTAGAGTACAGTGCGAGCGCGTACTCACATTAGAAACGGTACGCAGCGAGCCATTGTTCTCTCCGAGCTTGGATCTGACCGGGTTGCCCGCTGCTGCTCTCACCCACGGCCTTTGTGAGCGAAATTTCTATAGGCCGCTTTATGCAAATGTGCGCAGAGAGGACGGCCTCTATAAACCTCCCCCTAGATCATCATTCTGTATTTCTTTTCTTAAAGTTTTGATTTTTATATCTTGAAACACTCATAATTGCTGTTTGTCGGAATGCCGCGCGCGAAATGTCGGTGCTTGTCAGTCTTTTGCTAAAATGAGTACCAAACGTATATGAAAGCTCTTTAGTTCTTGCGATAGCTGTGCATATGTCGATCGATAGTGAGAAACTATTTCTCCCACTCCTGCACGGTTACTACACTCATTTCTTCCCACAACATTGGGAAGAGTCCCTCGATGCCATTTGAAAACTTCGCGATCCTACGGTCCGCCCGATCGCACAAGGAGTCGCGGTGTTGGCGCACATCGAGTTTGATGTTGTTATTACGTGTCGAGGTTGAAACAATCGTATTTACTCAGTACTTTGTTCCTTTGGTCAGGTCTATCTCCACTTCACTTTTCTCTTGCCAACCGAATGTATACCGTAGATTTTGAACATGTTTGTAAACATTCTTCGCTCACGCGCTCTCTGCTTGGATTGCTTTCCTATAATCATACTAAATTTTAAAGTCTATTTCTACACGGAATCTTAACTAGCTAGTAGCAACTTTCTGATACCTAGTTCTCAATATATTCGTCTTGTTCTTTATATAATGAGTAATCCAAGACAGAGTAGACGCAACATTTTTGAGGTACATTTGCCTTTCATTCTTTATGTGGCACAGACGCATTGTAGCTCGCGTGTTAGTCTTTTCACAACTTATAGGGGCTTGAACCCGTCGTAGGCTGCGGCTGCAGTGTCGCCAAATGGGTGTTTGTATCACTGATTTGACTAATTACGCGTACCAGCTAATGTGTTTATTAAAATTTTCATTATAATAAGGTAGATGGCCCAAAGATATATCACGGATGTATAATCATGAGTAACGTCTCAAAATTCTAAATTTTATTAATGTTGCCACTATAAATGTTAGAATAATTCATAGTCCTAATTTCACATTTAAAGGATTATTGATTTCGCCTACCTCAATAACCAGGTGAGGATGGGCATCGTATTTATACATCTTTTATTATAACCACCATATATAGTGGTATCTCAATATTATTTTTTTTAGTTAAGTGGCTTTCCAATCACGCGAGAAATCAAATATTAGATCAACAATAAGAATGGTGGGATCTTTATCACTTAATAATATATATATATATATAACTATATATATAATACTTAGGTTATAAATACTCGAATGAGCTGTTATATACGCATGAGCAGATGTCATATTAATATTATTTTCAGCATTACCTGAGCGAATAGTCACGTGATATGTTTATATTCTTAATAACTGCGAGATTGACGATATGTTTGATATATAATATAGGTACTATATAATATAATCATATATATTAATATATTATATACTATATAGATATAACTATACTAGATAAGATCATATATATACTTCTCAATTGACTTATAGTACTTATTAATATATATATATATACTTCCCTATTCCATAAATTGCTAGAGTAACATCCTACTAATTAGGGGATTATTCAACGTACACCACACTGAATATATGCTTGTCTATCTAACCCTCTCAAACAACTGCTTACGCATATGGTCAGGGAGAAGAGCCTAATAATAATCAATTCATATTCTCAACGATATGGAACATTATAATTAAGCGAAACCTACACTATATTATCCAAGTATTAGTTACCTAACCAATTCTGTATACGCAATTATGCACTTATGTTATTCCACACTACAACTACTCCTTTCTCGATTTTAAATACACCATTTCCCTCGCTAATTTATGAGGTAACTTTACTGATACACAATACTTATTAGTATATGACTCTTATATATATATATTATATATATAACATCTATTGTTCATCTCTGACAAGCAAGACTCCAATACCTTATTGACATATATATAAACTTATAAATTTCTGAGCTACTTTAGTATACGGTGACTATATTTGTGAGGAGATATTATGAGACGGTTGTGATTTTATGATAGCTATACCTTACTCTATTGGAATGTAATCCTTAGCTTTTAGATACCTGAGAGTGGAGATAGCCTAGGTTCAACCGCTGAATAGGTATGTGAGTAGTGAGCCGTAAATCACTGAGATTAATGAGGAAATGATACTAGTTCATCTACATCTTCAAACTTAAAACTTATTTTATCTACTATATATACTCACAAAATTACAGTTGATGAAGCTTGTTATCTAATATAGAGCTAGTAGTAGCCATTAAGTAAGAACGCAGTACTCATTGCGTATCGGCATCGAAAAACTCTCCCTCCTATTACTCTTACTAATTTTCATTCTGCTCGGGAACTCGTTGCAGGATACTATTATACGATACAGGTACTAAGATGACGCACTTATTCACAAAAGAATAAGTGCGACAAACCTGACTGGTCTCCTCACAGAATAACAGAAGATAATTTATCTGAGTGGCCCCCCTATAGCCCATCATATAACTACCTCCTCATAAACAACCTCCTTCGCGTTCTATATCGCCTTCCTGTATATACGGGAACTCTCTTATTGCGCATCTGATCGGAGTGGACTTAACTTCTCCTTCTGACAAGGGCAATCTCTCGCGATCTACCATATTTTTTTGCGCGAGCCTAATTCTCTCACTGTGAGATTGAATTCATGGCTACATACATCACTCTGCGTAAACGACTGTGCCTCTCACGACTCTGAAAAGGCTTTATCTTCTCTCTGACTGTCTTTTTATCGCGAGGAAGTTCTACATATTCTACTCTATATTATCATCTGAGTAGAGTGCTATCAGGGACCTCCGAAGGCATCTTGAAAACAACTCATTGGAATGTCCTTATGCTGACTTCGCGCACATAATATGGCATTTTCGTGTAGCCCGACAGGTGTTTCTCAAAGGAGAGTGCGCTTCGTCCTAAAGTTCTGAGTTCAACGCGTCGGTGAGTAAACATTTGCTATAACTTATCCTCTATCAATATAACTATGATAGAAACTTTATTATCTCAGATATTCCTATGTGTGTAAATGTAGCCTTCGCTTATTTTCTTCGAAATGATAGTTTTTCAATCATTCTGACACCAGATCTTGATATATATATGGGTACCATGGAGTGAGTTCCTTTCTTATACTATCAGAGCGCCCTAATCGCTCTCGAGCACTTCCTGAGTATATAAATCAAATCATCTCTTTGCAAACTTCTTGCACACTTAACTCTCCCTTGTCCTGAGATTCAGCTGGATTCTCATCTAACCCTTCTGTCAATCATCAAAGTAATGGCTTTCGTGCGCTCGAGTCAACTGGTTGACATCTTTAGACCTAATGTGAACGTTGATTAGGTGTCTGCTGCCTTCATGAACCATGTTGGGGAGTCTTGCGTCTCGGTGGCCTTGCTATTATGACAATCATACAAATTAAGCTTATTGTTGACCCAGGGTTCTGAACGCTTTGCACACGTTCATCTTCAAAGCCTTTGCTACACTGAGACCACCTCACGTTGGGTTCACCGCAATCTATTATGCTTGACTTTCTTAGTACTAGTTTATTGTCTCTTTCACACGGAAATACAAAAGAGCCTATGATACTTTATCGCTTACGCGTTGATGGAGCGAGGCCTCTTGTGACGCTCCATATTCCTGTTTAGAGCTAAATATGTGAGTGTATAGTCACCCACGCTAAGGTTCCGCGACAAAACCAAATCTCGCAATCTTTACACTAGCTATATAACAATTTATCTAGACATTCTCTTCATAGTCTCTTATACATCCGACTTCATCTCTAGTTCATCTCAATTGATAGCACGAGTAGATCCTAACAAATCGATTTCCTTATCGCCTGCTCTCGCAGATTATCACTTTATTGACGACATTCAAATCCATCCACTCCGCACGATTTCATGACTATCTGCTATGAAGAGTGTGCGCCCTGATTCTCTTCGTTTCTGGTAAGCTTTCTCTCGCAATATCGTGTCCAATCAGAGTTCTTCACATTGCGAGGCTGATGATCGATGTCATCTTTCACACATTTACTAAGAGAGATGTTATATCTTTTTCGCCGAAATTATGGAGACTCAGCGTAGCGAGTGAGCAACAGCTAGTCTAAATTAGTAGCCAAATACTCTATATATAAATTCACAACTCATAACTTTGATACTAGGCTCCCCCATATTTCCAGAGATCATACGCTCGGACCACAGACTCTTCTATTATATCACCTCCGTCGAATCAGTAGATATTAATCACGCTCCTCCTTTTGTAATATAACCATCACTCAATTTTGTCTACTAATCATTCTGTCTTAAAAATAAACAACAAAATTATCTCGGAAACCCTATATTCTATGGGTGCGAAGCTGTTGCACACAAATGAAGCCCATGGTATAAGTATCTTTTGTTTTATATAAAATTCTTTCTCAAGATTGTCCTGGAGCGAGAGGTATATAAATATCCCGCGCTATATTCATCGCTCAGCGAGCAGCGCTAAACTCACGCGAGTCGGAATAGCGTAAGGCCTGAGTGTATCTGTTAATTCATGTGCCCTATGCTACACGGTATGAGAGCGAGATCGTTGCGTCTCCACATTTGGAGCGTCGAGCTAACTATTTAATACTACTGTACTTATACCATCCATACTTCTAATTTATGATGAGGGTTTGCAAAGTCTATAGTACTTAAAGAGACTAATAAATATCTGTCGCCCTACTTTATCAAACTCATCTATTAGACTACCTCAACTATTCATGCTGAGACGTGACCAGTTGGCGACAACTATAATCTTCATTTATATCTATAAGGTACTATAACATAGTACGGTAGAATGCTACAAAGTAGGAGAGTTATAGGCCTGCCTCGTCATTCTCAACCCCTAATTGGCGTCGACCCACTCTAGCCAATACTAAAGGTGAGTGCCAATGCTCTCTAGCAATTAATAATTATTGACGTGAGTCTGAGAACCCCATGACTTGTACGTTATATGTGGGCCTATTTTTTCTATCATCTACTAGCATATCTTTTGTTTACTGCAATGATACCCTTCGCCTGTTCTTCACATTATATCTAATTTTAAACACAAATATGTTAATTCACAATACTATTCCCACCTGCATACTCGTAACGCACTACCAGATCTCAGATCTCATAACATGCCGCTGGCGAGAATGCGGTTAGGCCTTCAGAACGGCGATTCAGGCGGCGGGAATTGTCTACCAACTGATTTTTAGCTAGTTAACGACCGCTTCGCTCATTATTGAAAAGGTTGCTCTGTCGCTCGAGTGAGTGGGATGGTTTAATTATTTGAGATAAATATATAGAAAGAGTATATAAATAAATCATATATTATACAAATATAGAATATATATAATGTAAATTCATTTGAAAAAATGATATTCACTATTATATGATATCCAAGATATCGTTGGACTAACATTTCAAATAAAAAAAATATTAAATAGCACATAACTAAACTGGTGTAGTCTAGAATTATAAATCTATAAACTTCTGGGAATAAATTGTTATTAATTGAGAACATTGCACTCACTGTGACACTATATTATATAGCAATTTATAAACTTCGTTTCCACAATGAAAAATTCAAAAATCTTTAAACCTTTGTTTAAAACTTTAATTTATACAATAAAAAGTACAGATGAAGACAGCAAACTTGCGAGTATCTGAGAACCATATAAAAACTAATTATCAACAGTAATTAAGAATGACTATATATGTTGTATAAATACACTATATTTCATCCTCAGAGAAAATAAACTATTTATTACTACATTTTTTAGTTTCTGTCTTACAATAATGTACCGATTGTACTATGAGTGATCAAGGCGAATACAATACCCGAGTTAATACCTATAGGTTCGCCCATACTACACTTATTTCATCAAAGTATACTATATATATAGTAATATATCATAGAGTATCGAGTATATCTATAGCCCAACGAGAATTTTATCACAAAGTATCTAGAATGTATATATACCTAGGTTATATCTATATATATAGCCTCACAATATATAACAAATTTTCATGTACCGTGCCCCTCACTATATATATATAAACTAATATATAATTAATAATATATATATAATAATATTAATATTAATCTAAATATATAATATATATATATAATATATAATATATATATATATATAATATATATATATATATTAATATATATTAATTAATATTAATAATATTAATTTATGTATATTTATAATATATATTGTATATACTATATATTATATATATTATATATTATATATGAAATATATATATATATATATATATATATATATTAATATATTAATAAATACTATATATATATTATATAAATATAAGGGTATATGTGTGTTATGGTATGAATTATTTGAAAAACAGAGTATGTTATTATTTGAGCAATTAGATTATCATAATTGAAGATTAAATCAAATATATATTTTTATATTATATAATATTTCTAATAAATTTTGTCATATTTCAACTATTTACTAAATTATAGCAACTCTTAATACGTATTATCCCTCTCTACCTCATATCCCACATAGCCAAGCTACAGCTTGCTCCTGTTTAGAATATTCATTCTCGCGTCCAACTGAGTTTGTTGAGTCATTGGTTACAGTATTTGTTGGATCTGTTATTATTATAATTATAATGAAAATAAATTTTATTTTATATTAATGATTATGAGAGGAGAGAGATAAGGAAAGTGATATTAAATAATATACCTATTAATATGTTTATTTCTTATTTTTATGTAGTTATATAAGGCTGGTATATTGCATTATTTCTATTATGGGGTTGCTCGAATAAGGTGATTTGTCCAAGTGGTAGTAATAGAGAATACGTAACCATTATTACCACTGGTTTTATATACTTATTTTGTAGCTATTGTTTGTTATATAAGCTAATATTAGAGGTGATCCCTTCATAGTATAGATATATAGGGAACACGATAACCAATAAAATTATGACAGTGCCATTATTTGTAAGTGAAAAGTAATCATAAAGTAACACCAAAGATTGAGTGTCCATATTTTTAGCAGGAAGATACAAAATAAGATAACTAAACATGAGCGTCCATCTGTTGAGGAAGATCACAATAAATAAAACCAGAATGGCGTATCCATCAAAATATGAGAACGAAGAGTTGATAATGAGAATAGAGTTCTTACGAAATAGATTAAAAAGCTTAATTTGTAGTCCTCTTGAAGTAACATCGTCTAGGCGAAGATGTGACTGAACAAATGAGAAAGCCCTCAGCTACAGAGATTGATTAGTCTCAACAAACAGAAAACATGTGTACAGAAGAGAATGTTATGGATCTTAAGGAAAGGATATGAATAATGGATGAAGTACAAAAACAATCTTCGAACGCGAGACCCTTAATGATGGTCTAATTACTTAAGGGGGGTCACAAGAGAGTATATATATAGGAGAGAAGAGATATATGACTGAGCGAGAGAAGCTAGGTCTGACAATATTGACCAGATATCGAGAGCGATATTCGAGAATATTGTAGATAGATAGAAGCGATAAAATTGACAGTCATGAGAGAAACCCACTGTAATAATATATTGAGCCAACTTCTCGAAAAATATCATAGAGAGATTAGTTGCGACATATATATGGGATATACGATTGAAGAAAGATTAGAAAATAAGTGCTTACACATGAGACTACGAGAGGCTACACAAGTGGATAATCGGAAGCCCGGAGTTTATAAGAGATTTTCTTATAGACACAAGTATATCTATTATTTGTTCACAAATTAATGAAAAATTATTAATTAAAATGATTTAAGAATAAAAAAGACTAAATTTGGGCCAGAGTATATTACAACTGTCACGGAGGTGAAAGCTTGCGTTAACCTCAAAGGCATCAGATCCGACGACCGTCCGCAGTGCTCAATTATATCTGGAGACGAACACAAACTACTTTCGCTCACTAACATATCGTCGGTCACTCACATCTGGATTTTGGGAGAGGAGTGGTGCCACCGAAAATATACTACAATAATTACTATACCGTTTTTGTTCTTTATTCGTATTTTTAGTTATCATTTAACGGTAACTATATATTATATAATAACCTAACTAAAATATCAATATGCTTAGGGAGTCTAAATCTACACGCAGGAATATTGAGATATACATATAAATTAAATATAAATATAATTAATATAAAATAAATAACACATATATATATAAATCATCCCTATTTATTATAAATATAATTAATGTAGCAATAGGATAGTGCTTGAACAATTAAATTAGAGAAGTCTTCGTGTTGAAGCTGCGTGGAAAGGACACTACTAGACCCCTCTCCAGATTTAGAATTCTTGAGATCTTAGAAATGATAATATATAAGTTAATCCGTAGTATTTTTTGTGTCTTAAGAACAAGACGAATTGCTTGCATAAACTAGTGTTTGATATGTCTAACTAAGAGCGAGTTAGTATTAAATTAGGAGAAAAATTGTGCGACATAACATAGTATTAGCATATAATCATTTTATCCTATACCAATACTACCCTAAAAGAAGTAATTGTACAATAGCCTTAAGTTGTCATTTGTAAAAGCTATCTAATCTATTATATATTTAAGAGTATTTTATACTTAATGGTCATATCCACGGCGTTCTTCTTCATATGAATGTGATAATGATAATGATACAAGCTTATCTGTTGATGCTTTTATTGATTCTACGATGACGGAATAAGAACCGCTTCCACGAACAGTATGAATACACGTTCGTCAGACTGGAGGAATATCTCTCAAATTATTTTATACGAATAGCATTCTCTCCTCGTGAAACTGCGCAGTTAAGTAGGCTTGCTAAATAAATGTATATACTATAAATAAATAAAAATTAAAGGTTTATTAGTTCAACACATCATTGTCAGCTATCACTAAAACATATATAGCTACCTCTAGTATTTATTATATTAAGTCGAGAACTGACTAAACACATAGGTGACGCGCACACTCACCAGTTTAAACACAAACCACTGTGATATATAACCACATACAAGAAACGTAGCATGAATAACTAATATGATTAACCCCTTAATTATATAACTATAATTAAGAATCTTTTAATCAATGAATATAATTTATTATTATATTATTAATACTCAATAAAACCTTTATTGACCCCCTCACCCTAAAAAATGAATCCATTGCACTCATAAGCCCATATAATATATTATATAATTATATAATATAATATTATAATTATAAATATATTAATATAATTATATTAATTATATATAAATTATAAATTATATAAATTTAAAATAATTATATACATATATTATATATTATAATAATTTTATAATATATAATTATTATATTTTATATTTCAATTATTAATTATATAAATAAATTATTATTATATTCAATATATTTAATTATTATTAATTTAATATAATTATTATTATTATATATTTATTAATTACTTATTATTATATGATGTTATCTCAAATAATGATCTGCGCTAGGAATACTGCAGTCCCAAATAATGCTTTATCAAGGAATTATCCTTACTTACTCATTATAATAAACCAGTGATTATAATATTATTATTACTCGCATTATTAAATCATTAATCTATTTTCGAATCACATATATTAATTATGATATAATTATTTACTATTAATAATTTAAATATTATGCATATTTTAATTTTATAATATATTATTGAACTGGAGAGAAAATATCACATATACATATATTTATTTAGAGTATGATTGAGCCCACGAATCTATCCTTCAACATTATTTTCATTCATATAAGATCGTACAATAATAATTAATTACAATAAATATAAAGAATAGTACTCTATGTCATTAAGTATAAATATGTAAATCTGCCAATCTATTATGCCATTTGAGTCAAATTATTATATTATATTTAAGTTTTGTCATTGTCTATATATATATATTGCTAGACGATAAAATACTGAATATGCGCTATCGTAGAAACTTGCAAATTATGAGTTAATATTGATAATGTATTATTCACAAAAATAACATTTAATAATCCTAATTATTATCTAAATATAAAATATAAAAGAATATAAAAAATAAGAATTACTTTATACATTGATATGATTATTGTCTATGACAAAATCACATATATCTTATTTAAATCTTTTTCCCTCCTATATGTCTTTCCATAAATAAATATAAGTGATATATAATCAGTTATTGTAAAAACATTGACCAAAATTAGAACGTTAAAAAAAAAAAAATAAATAAAACCAACATTGTTCTAGAAATATTAAACATTAAAAGTTAATTAAACACACGTTGCATTATAGTCCTACTTACTCTCTATACTACTTCTCAATACAAAATTTCTATCGCTCACTCTACTTCGGTACAAAGGTCATAGGTCCATTTGTATGTATCTCTATATCTATATATCTCAATCAAATATCCTATCCAGGTAAATAAATAATCATCTATCTTATCTTCATTCACTCTATATTAACCTCTCAGTACTCTATCTCTCTATCTATATCTTATTATCTCTCTCTCTATACTATACACTATCTCATCTTATATTCATTCATACGTATTACTACTTAACTATTACTATTATTCTATATATATCTATATTATATAATATAACATAATATATATATATATATATATATTATAATATCTATAATATATATATATAATAATATATTCATATCGTAGTTACTAACATATATATATTACTTTCATCATTACTAATCTCTCTCATCTATATCTTACTACTTCACTATCTCTCCTCTCTCTACTATATCATCTCTCTCTATCTTTATAATATATTATATCATATATTATATTCTTTATCGCAGAATAAATATTATATAATATGATATATATATCTCACACTATATATCATCCCATATAATATATATATATCTTACATCTCTCTCTATTCACTATCTAATATAACTCATATCTATTATATATATATATATCACATATAACTATCTCTCTATATCTCTCACCTGTATTCTATCTAAATACCTATACTAATACCTCTATCTCTTACTCTATATCTCTCTTATCCTCTCTATCTCTCTCCTACTCATCTATATCTCTCTCTCTCTAATTATTTTTCAACACACACTATCAAAATATAACTCAGTCAGTAACAAATATCATCACAGTTATATTATATACCCAAAAGAATTGACTATTAACATAATTCCGAGGTTAAATTGACTTCTCGTTGCAATTAGTTCTTTATATAAACAAGAAGGTTGTTTTTTTTATTTTATTATATTTAATTTTTTATTTTTATTCTTATCTTATTATTTATATCTATTTATTATTTTGAGTTGAATATTAGCACGTAATATAATTTCAATTTTGTATAATATATATCTTCAGTTTGTTATTCCTAATTAAAATATATAATTTTTAATACTTTTAATAAAATAATTAAAATTTATATTATTGAGGCAAAACATAATTACATATATACATACATATATTTAATATTTATGTAAATATATAAATAAAAATTAAAAATTAATTAGTTATATAGTATTATAATATAGTATAGCCTGTCTGGTCTGAATAGTACAAGTAATTGTTCGAAAATCCTACCCCCAGTTTCAAATTATTTTGCTACTCTTATGATAATATTTTTTATTCTATTTACTAATATGTCTTGTAATATAGGTTATATAGTTGCATTATACATTTATATTTAATTTTACTATTAATTATATAATTATATATATAATAATATATATAGTATATATACCACATATATAATATATTTATAGAATAATAACTAACAGCCCCTTAGCTCAAAACGGTTACGAATATTGAGAGCATGACTGGTAGTACGACATGTCAAAGGGCGTAGGTATAGCATTTATACGCTAGTATTCCGGAGCCATAGAAAATGTAATCTTAACTTAGAAGTTCCCCATCCTCTAGAATAGGGCAAATGCCGTGAGATGTGAACTTATTATAAAAAAAAAATATATATATATATAATATATATTATATATATATATATAAATAATATATATCTATATATATAATATATATTAATAATATATTATATATATATATTAATATTATTTAATAGATATTTATATATATATTATTAAAGATAAATAAAAAAATTTAATTAATTTTAGTGAAAGATTTTTCTGCAGATATTATATAATTAATAGTATATATTATTGTCAACACAACTATCTGTTAGGTGTTGTATTTAACGTAGGCTGCGACATTGCAAATAAAGAGTTAAAGACAATAAGAAATATACCAAGACCTAACTACATAACAACTTTTTTTATTTAATAAAATAATGTATATAAATGTATATTGACATTTTCCGAGCATGATAATCATTCTAAATTTTAGCACTTGGCGTATGTTTCACAGGTTATTGCTGTTTTTATGGTTTAATTAATCAATCAAATAATGGGTAAAGATTTATTATATTACTCTCGCCCTATAACTCTCACTTTTATTATCTAAAATATTATATACAATTAATGAATAACACCTTTAGAAATTAATGTAACATTAGAATAAGTTACATCAATTTTCTTCTGTTTACTTACTTCTCCGCATTAACAGCACCAGGCATTATAGTGTTAACCATACACTAGTATTAAATTGTTTACAGATCTTCACCACATTAGATAATATACAACTCTTATTTATTTCTGCGCACTACACGTATTATCTCAATTTAGGACCTCCCGATTAATTTATAAAAATGCCTACGTACTTGAGGTTTATCAAACCTTTGTCCATACCAGCAACAGTCGTTACGCAAGATGTTTGTAAATAAAAATGAGGGCCGACATTATAGAATCAAAAACGAATATGTATTACACCTTTTATTATATATTATTATAACTTATTTAAAACTTATATTTCAATTGATTAAAACTTATTACCTAAATTATATATAGCCTATAAAATTATATATAATGATTAAATTATATAAAACCCTTAAAGATATGTCGTTAAAGGGGTTAAATTATAATAATAGTTGCCATAAATAAGATAACTAACCTCGGCTCGTAACCTTAGTTACCAGACATATTATATTACTGTGATTTAAACAATTTATTCCGAACATTAGAGCATATTATTGATTAATTAACTTGAAATATTCCATTAAATTTACCTTTGAAAATACCTAAAGTTCATAAATAGTTTGATATAGATAATAAATCAAGCAAGTGACATTATATTGTACTATCCACTTTAGTACTTTATTAACTCAATAGTATATATAATATATATATATATATATAATAATAAATATATAATAATATATAATATATATATATAATAAATATTAAATTATTATAAAATATTTATAGTATATAGATATTATTTAGTTATATATAATTAAGTATATATTATTAAGGTAGTTAGTATTGAAACGCTTGTTATATATAGTGTATATTTAATAAAAAATTATGTAGAAATAGAAATAGAAAGATATAGAAAATTATAGTTAGAAATTAATTAAGAGTATATGCTATATTAAATTATATACTATAGTATATTATATAGTATATAGTATATAGTGATAGTTGTTTATCTTATGAGTTTATATATTGATTCACCCCTTCATAGTATAGATGAACGGTTTGAAGATGATGTAGCAAGTATTCGTAGTGCGAGACCGGTACTCGTGGGG
>JABUQX010033027.1:47500-50796 GCA_015478945.1 Trachelipus rathkii
GCTATCCATATATTATGTTGATACGTAAATATATATAATATAGATCTAATATACTTATATATATATATTATATTATATATATATATATATATATATATTATCATAACCTAAAAATGAAAGTTTTGAAGAATACTTTTCAAGGCGTCTAAATCGAGAGATGTCTAATTCCCCAAAACTTTAAATTTTACTCACCGTTGCTTTTCATAGAAGCCTATATTAGTCGCTATCATATATATGGCATATATCATATATATATACTATATATATATAATATAATATATATAATAATAATATATATATATAATATAGTTATATTAAGTAATAGTATATATATATCACGAGGCGACTCCTACACTCGTGCTACTCGTGCTAGCACGAGTATTAGGAATTAGAACACAAACGATACCTTCGCTTGAGAGGCCCATGCCTAAATTTCTCTATATATTTTTTGAAAATAGGTTCGAAAGAATAATTACCTAATAAAATGAAGATATGTAAAAATTTAAACAAAAAGGTAAAGATCATCGCCATAAGAATGTAACCCTATTTTTAATCAATTACAAATGGTAACGGCTCGTGCCCTCTCCAAAAAATGAAGGAGAAATTTCAAACGGTAAAGTGCAATACATAATTCGACCGGAGGAAATTTTTACAATGTTTTCTGTTTCCTAACTAGCAACAAAAAAAACAGTTACCCTATTAAGAAAAAAAAATAAAAATAAACATACTTGCTCCTTAATGACATGCGATAAAAAATAATCAATAATATTAAATTCTAATATCTGAATTTGAAAAGAAAAACAATAAAGTGTAGAAGCAGAATATATCTAAAAGAAAACTGTAAGAAATGGATAACTTAAATATCTTCTTATAAAATAATTATTTTGTAATTATATAAATAAATATATACATAATAAATAAATAAATAATAATCTATATATAATATATAAGATTATATATAGAATAAATATATATATATATATATATATATATATAAGATATATATATATATATATAATAATAATAATATATATATACTATATATATAATAAAAAATATATATATAATATATAATAATATATAATTATATATATATATATTAATATATATTATATATATATATATCTAGTTAATATAATATAGTATATAACTTATTATATATATAATATATATATATATATATATATATTATATATATAAGAGAGAAGAGAGATGAGGAGAGGAGAGAGATAGAGAAGAAAGACAGAGAGAGCAAAAGAGAGATGTCCGGCTTAAGTTTTTAAAAAAAAGTTTTTTGCCCCCCCAAAAAAAAAAAAAAAAAAAAGTCTTTTCGCCGCTGAAATATATATATAATATATTTAATATATATAATAATAATATATATATATAAATTAATATATATATTATTATATTATATAAATATACATATAATATATATATAATATATATAATATATATATATATATATAAATATATATAATATATAAATATATATATATATATAATATATAATTATTATATATATATAGTATATATTCTTATATATATAAATATATATATAATATACTTATATATTATAATTATGATCATTATATATCTATGTATATATATATATATTATATAATATATATATATTATATATATAATATATAATATCTATATATTAAATATATATATATATTATAATATATAATATTATATATAAATTGTTAAAAATCCAGTAAACGAACTAAATGGGGAATGAGAAATGATTAAGAAAGGAAAAAAAATAGAAAAAATATCGAGATTGAATACATAAACAATGCAGGAAAACGAAAGAGAGTCGAGAAAGTCAACAAAAAAACGACTAGGAATTGCCCCCATAACAAATCAGTTAAAAAAGTTGGGGGAAAAATAATGGGAAAAATTAAAAAAAAATTTTTTACAGTTTTCTGCCCCAGTTTTCCCCCCCCCCAAAAAAACAAAAAAAAAAAATCCCCCCCAAAACGAAAACATTTTAAGTAAATAAATTATTAACTTGTTTAAAAAATCAAAACAGTTTAAAATCTAGTAAAATATAAATTGTGCTTTTTTTAGTGATTGGAGTGCTTCAAACTTAAAGCAAAGGAGCAATAAAATTGTGTGCCGATTTCCTGTGAAAATAATGTGCTCCCGATGTTTGGTCTCGCTTGGACGATAAATCCTCAGATTGTTGGAAGTGGTAGAGCACCTCGCCTAGCAAGCGAGGGACCCAGGTTCGATAGTTCGAGTCTGTAGAGAATGTGAGCTATTCTATAATTGAGCTTCTTCCCACTCAGACGTTTAATGAGTACATTGTGTAATGCTTTGCTGCAAAAGAATTCAAGTGTGCCGATGTTAAGAGCCAATCACGACCATTATATTATTAATAATACAACCTTTACCTTTACCTTTACCTTTACCTAAGCGACTAACCTAACTACGAACTACCAAGAATTACGATACTCAGGATGTCTGTATATATTTTCTCGATTGTGAACATTAATATACCTTTACTATTATTTATTTTGAATACGGGTTTACTTTGAATAGTAGTTAATGGGTATTGTTTTTTAAAGTGCAATATTGACGTTCAAATACTGAATAACTTTAAATGAAGATTGTTAAGTGCATTAAATAAAGTGCCTAATAAAAACTTTGATAAATATCGATGCATTTATTATTGAAATTATCATATATATATTTTATATAATTATAAATATATATATATATATATAATTATATAATTATATATAAGATAATATATATATATAATATATATATAAATATATATATATATATATATATATTATAGTATAAAAATACTATATATATATATAATATATATATATATATAATAATAATATATATATATATCTAATATATCTATATATAGATATATATATAGTATAAGTATAATAATACAATATAATATGCCCTGTAGTTTACGTATAGGCATTCGTGATTTTTTTTTTAACATATGCTAATCATACTACTAACATTGAATTTAAGTGGTGACGGACATCAGTCAAAGTTTGAAATAATTAAATAATTTTAAAATCAACATTTATATATAAAAAAATCAAATCAAAAATGAATATCTCGAAAAGTACGACAGTACCAGAAAAACCAAATTACATATTGAATCAGCATATACGGCTTATTACAAAGACATGAAAAAAAATCCAAAATGAAATATCCCGAAAAGTAACGACACTTACAGAAAAATCCAATTACATATTTGGAATCAGCCATATAAAGCTTATTATTACAATGTTAACAAAAGAAAAAAAAAAATA
>JABUQX010033028.1:0-5000 GCA_015478945.1 Trachelipus rathkii
ACATATACATACAGCATATACATACAATATATTAGTGGTGGTTACAGAGATATATACATATATATATATATATATATATATATATATATATATATATATATTTAAGTATATATATATATATATATATATGGGTATATATATATATATATATATATATATATATATATATATATATATATATATTATATTTATCCTTTTAATTAAGAAAATACTCAAGAAACGATAAAAAAAAATACTAAGAGAAAATACTAAGAAAAAAAAATAATTACAAAAATACAAAATAAAACATAGTAAAATAATTAAGAAGAAAGCACCAAGAGGAAATACTCAAGAAGGGATTACCTAAGAAAAAAATAATAAGAAAAATACTAAGGAAAAAAATACTAGCAAAAATATTAAGAAAAAATACTAAGAAAAATACTAAGAGAAAATTCTAAGAAGAATACTAAGAAAAAGAAAATAATACAGAATAAAGTTTTATAAAATCTTTGGGAGGGGAGAGGGAGAAGGGGGAAGGGTAGGGAATAAATATAAATTGAGTGTGTGGGTTTTAACCTTGAATTTTATATCATTTTAACCTTTATTGTTATTGTATTGGTTTGTATTATAATTTTAACCTTTTATTGCTATTGCTATTATTTGGGGTGTTTCGTGAAAGGTGGTAATGTAGGTTTGGGAGGCCGGCTGGTGGTGTCCCACAAAACGTACAGCCTAAGTGAAAAAGAGTGAGTGGAAATAGATATAGAAGAAGGGAAAGATGGGGAGGAGAGGTAATAAGGGTGGGATGTGTGAGAGGGGCAACGAGGATTTGAAGAGGGAGGAAGTAGGTTTTTGAGGAAAAAGGTTGGATGTGTTAGGGGTAACGCAAAGTTAAAGGGAAAGAGGGAGTTGGATTTTGGAAATACAAGGGTATGATTTCAGGGGTGAATGAGAGAGGAGGGGGGAGGTGGGAATAGTTATGAGGAAAGAGGTGGGAGGTAAGGGTGTGTAGACAGGTGAGTCCGAGGATAATGTGGGTAAAGTGAAATTTGGGGGGGAATGTGGGTGTTTATCTGCGCTTATGCACCAGTGAATGGAACGAGGAGGAGGAGAGAGAGAGATTTTGGAATGAGGTGAATGAGTGTTGGGAAAGTTTTGGGGTAAATGACAAAATTTGTCTCTGGGAGATTTGCAGAATGCAGAGTGGGAAGGGAGGGTGGGAAGAATAGGACCATTTATGGGGGTAGGGAGAGGAATGAGAATGGGGGGAAAGTAGATGAGTGTGTTGGAAAAAGAATGATAGTGGGGAATACATGGTTCAAAAAAAAGTGATAATCATAAGTAATACATGGAAGAGTGAAATAACGGGAGGAAGGGCGGTACACTGGATTATGTGTGTAAATGGGAAGGATAGAGGTAGATTACTAGGATGTGTAAATGTATTTAGAGGGGGCGGGGGAGGGTGGGGATATCGATCACTATTTGGTGGTTGGGATAAGTGTGGGAGGAGAGGTGACGATTAGGAAAGGGGGGAAAAAGAGGAGAGTAGAGGTGATAAAGGTGGAAAATTGGAGGAGACAGTGTGTAAGAGGGAGTTTAAGAGGGGTAAGGATAGGTGGAGAGATGTGAGAGGGACGGAATTGGGGGAGGTGGAGGGGGAGTGGATGAGATTTAAAGAGGCGGTATGCGAAGAGTCTAGAAGGGTATGTGGAGTAAAAGGGTGGGTGCAAGCAGAAGGAAAGGAGAATGGTGGAGTGGAGGAGGAAGGAGGTGGTGAAAAGGAAAAAGGAGGCTTATGTGAAATGGTTAGGAGTAAGAGAGAGGAAAGCTGGGAGGGATATAGTTTGTTAGGAGTGGAAGCAAAGAGGGCGGTGGAGAGGGCGAAGAGAAGAGCAAAAGATGAGTGGTGTAGAAAGGTGACGGAAGATTTTGAATTGGGGAGCAAGATGTTCTGAAAGAAGTAAATAAAAAAGGGAAGAAGAAAAAGAAGAGGGTTGGGGAGAGGATCAAGGGAGGAGATGGGAAGTGGATAGGAGGAGAAGGGTGAGGAAGAGGTGTGGGGAGTATTTTAGTGGATTACTAAATGAGGTGGGTGGGGAGGGAGGCTGTATACAGGCGAGGATGGGGGGTGAATTGGGGAGGGAGGGGAGTAATAAAACAAATGGAGGAAATTAGTAGGGCTTTGAATAAAGGAAAAAGGGAAGTCCGCAGGTATGGATGGGGTGGAGAATGGAAATGTTACAGAATGGAGGTGTAGGGGTGGTTGTACAGGGGTTATATATCATATGTTGGAGGAGTGGTGAGGTACCACAGGATTGGGAGGATGGATGTTTGGTGCCCTGTATAAGGGGAAAGTGGAGGATGGAATGTGGGAATTATAGAGGCAAATGTCTATCAAGTGTGGTAGGGAAAGTGTAATGGTAGAACCTGGATGAGAGAGTGAGAGAGGGTTAACGGAGGGAAGAATGGGTGAAGAACAAGGAGGATTAGAGAGGGTAGAGGGTGTGTGGACCAGGTGTTCACACTAAAGATACTGATGGGAAAATGAAGAGAGTGAAGGGAAAGTGTATGGGTGTTTTTTAGATTTAGAGAGCATATGATAGAGTGAATAGGGGTGACAATTGTGGAGGGTACTGGAGGAAAATGGAGTGGGGTAAACTAGGTAAAGGTATTAGGGCCTTTATAGGAATAGCAGAAACGTGTGTGAGAGTGTTAGGAGGGAGAGTGGGAAAGATGTTTGGGGTGGGCGGGGAGGGGGCAGGGGTGTGTAATGTCGCCGCGGCTATTCAATTTGTTTATGAAGAGTGTTTGTAGGGGAATGGTGAGGGAGGGGTGGGGGTGAATTGACAAATGGAATGCTAGAAGGGCGAACATGACTGTTTGCGGATGATACTTATGCCCTAGTAAGAATTAAAGTGGAAGAATTGAGGTATTTGGTGTGAGTTTGAGAGAATGTGCGGACAAAAGGGGCTTAAAATAACCTGGTAAGAGTAAAGTGTTAGTGTTTGAGAAGGGAGGAAAGAGAGGAGGGGAGGGGTTAGAGGTTAGAGTGGGGGGTGTAGTTTTGGAAGAAGTAAAGATGTTTAGTGTATTTAGGTATGGATTTGCAAAGGGGGAGGGATGAAGGAGGAGAGATAGAAACACAGAGTAGGAGAAGGAATGAGAGCTTTGAGTATTCTGAGAGAATGGAAAGGGGGGGATTATCACAGAAAGTTAAGATAAGTATGTTTGAAAAGATTTGTGTACCAGCGGTGCTGTATGGTGTGAAACGTGGGGGCTGAATGCCAGGTCCAGGAAGAAGGTGCATTTGAGATGAAAGGGCTGAGAGCGGTTAGGGGTTAGTAGAAGGGAGAGGATTAGGAAAAGGGTGGTGAGGAAGATGGATAGCAGTGAAATTGGCTATAGGAAGAGCGGAGAAAGGAATGTTAAGATGGTATGGACATTTGGTGAGAAATGATAAACAGAGAGTGGTTAGAGAGTTTGGGGAGGTTGAGATAGAAGAGAGGATGGGTGGCACCAAGAAGGAGGTGGATGAATAAAGGAGATGCTGGAGAGTAAGAGGGATGAGATAAAGATGGCAGGGTTTTAAGTGAGGACAGAGCAAGAAAGAGTCACAGAAATATGACCAGGAAAGAGGTGAAGAGCTGCAAACAACAATCTGCCCATGTGGAAAGGGTGTGGGCATAATAAATAAATAAATAAATATATATATGATATATATATATATATATATATATATATATATATATATATATATATATATATATATATATATATATATATATGTGTGTGTGTGTGAAAAAATTTTATGCCGTCTGAGAAAAACATAATATTTCCAAATGTTTAATTGTGTTTTTCCTAACACTTCATATTTTCCTTACATGAGGTCACATAAAAATTTATTATAAAAAACTAACAGTTTTACTACCTTCAAATTTATTACCAACCTTACATATAAACACATAAACAGACTGACGTTTATATTAAAAGTGTTCTTATAGCGTAATGTGGTGTCAGCCTTACTTAACTATTTTTGGTTCAAAATTTTTGAAAGTACTTTTCAGAGATTGTAAAAAAAAAAAAAAAAATTCAAAAAAGGTGTCTAAATTAAATTTATCAGAACCCTAAATTGGAATATTTCAGGACAAAATGCGATTAAATATCTTGAAAATTAATGATTTTATTGCCATTTTTGCGGAAAAAGTCAAAAATTTAAAATTCTCACCTCCTCCCCCAAAAAATTATCAGTTTCTTTCTTTTTTTTTTACCATAAAATAAAAGATACCATAGTTATTCAGCAAAAAAACGTTTTCTCTCAATATAATTTATTAAATTGGATTTTGTTTTGATAAAGTTTCTCCTTAAATGTTTTAAGGAAAAATAGTCTGTGTAAGGATAGGATTAGTTTAAATTAAACTAGATTAAAATTACCTCTATAGATAGATAGATAGAAAAGAGAGCGATAGTTAGAAGCTGTTGCGTGCTTGTGTGTTTGCTAGGATAGTAGGTTAAGTCAGGATTGGTCTTGTTTGATTAAGATACATGAGCTGTTAAGGAAAATAGGTAGACACTGTGTGTGAGAGAGATGGTTAGAAAAGAGAATAACACAAACTTACATGTTTAAAACACTTCAGTTTATACATGTGAGTTTGTGTTACAGTAAATTATGTCATTATTTAATTTTAACAGCTTGATCAATAGATCATAGATTTTAGGGAGGGGGTTGAGGTGGATTGGAGTTTGATTTATTAATTAATTGATATTTTTAAGTTTTGTATATAGAATGAATAAAAGATTTAGAAAAACAAAATGTTTTTAATAAATTTTAGACTAAATTCATACGAAGAACTTATATTTATGTTATGTTTGTACAAAATGATATTAAGATATTTTTTTAATCACTTAGTTAATGGATCACGGTATGGGAAAGGGTTGCGATTTTGCGGTTTGGATTTATTGATTTATTGATTATTTGATATTTTTAATAAAAAGAGTCAAAAAAATTTAAAAACACTAAATAT
>JABUQX010033028.1:10000-57500 GCA_015478945.1 Trachelipus rathkii
GGGCACGTTTAAAGTATCGGGTATTCAACGCTCGTACTCAATACAGCGGATCTACTGCACAGAATACAGGAATCCTTCAACCTCATCAACTAGGACACACGTGCTCGACAGAGTTGCTGTGTCGTTGCTACGTCGATATGAAGCCTGTGCCCGCGAAGAAGGCTGACATTTTGAACATACATTATAACCGCATCAATAATAAAATGCTTATGCCTGTACATGTGTTCCATTATTTTTTTACCTACATATGTTACATGTTCGGCGCAACTCGTCGATGCGAATACACCCCTCTGGGAGCTTCGGGTGAGATGGTTCATTTAACGAAATAGTTTGACCTACGCATAACCTATCAACCCTATCAATTTGTTGGAAAGTTCTTAACATCATCTGTCTATATATATTATATATATATATATATATTATATATATATATATATATATATATATAATATATATTATCTATATATATATATATATATTATATTATATATATATATTAATATAATATATATACAGTGGCGTATTTTAGGGGGGGGACCAGGGGGGCCATGGCCCCCCCCGAAATTGTGGTAATAACTTTACTAAATATAATTATCCATTCTATTACCTAGAGCTCAGAGTCTACACAATATTATTGTGTTTAGTATTTACGTTCTCCTCGCTGCTCGCGATCATAACTTTGTGTGGAGTAGCAGTGATGTGAAGAACTTATTTACTCTAAGAGTGCCTTGAGCAACTTTGCTTCATTAGAATTCAGTGATGTTGTTGAGAGGTGAATGTGTAACGCGCGAGTGCTGAATCTTTATATATTATGTTCGCAGATTGCTTGTCTTTACAGTTTTCCGAGGGATGGATTCATTAAGTCCAGATATGGTCAATGTCAGTCTTTAGCGTCTCTGGTGAGTCTTTGACGCGCGAGCAGTCACTTACTTCATCAGCATTCTTCATTTTCTTATACGGGGCCGCTCTTCCGTGTGTTCTCTTGTTCGCGAAACGCGACTGTGCTTTGTGGATGATTTAATATAAATTAGGAGAGAGGTTTTAACAATTTTCCTTGCAATTTTGTCATCAACCGAACGGGTGTAATGTCGCCATATGAGAAATAAAAGACTTGTGTAAATATTTTACAAGGAAGATTCGAAAGCCCAAATGATAGATTTAGTAAAAGCAGAATGGGATCTATGGAAGTTGAATTGGCACAACAGCACAGGTCGCCCAAAAACCGCATAGATGGACTAGTATCTTGTTTGAGTCACATTTTCCAAATATTTACATCTTGTTGCAAATACGGAATTTTTTACCCGTGTTTTAAATGCTTCAGTAGAATAGAAGCTTTCAATCATTAAGACTTCCTGAAGCCTACTTGAGAATACTATTGGAGATACTTATTGGACTTGCCCTGCTCTACATATATCGAAATGATTATGAAATAAAATTTGAAGATGTTATCTCGACATCTGCTTCACTCTCATGTCAAGGCGATTAAATTCTAACAATTTAGGTAGATGATTTTATAATTCAATAAATTCTTTCCATTTTTTTCTGAGGAATTTAATATTTGTCCTTCCATTTTATATATATAATATTATATATATATTATATATATATATATTATATATTATCTATATATATATATTATATATATATATATATATATATACTATTTTATATATCATATATAAAGAACGATTTTTGTTTGGCCCCCCCCCGAAAAAAATTTCTGGATACTGCCACTGTATATATATTATATATATATATATAATATATATAAATATATATAATATTATATATATATATATATTATACTATATAAACTAATATATTATACTATTATATATATATTATCATCATATAATACTACATAATATATATATAATAATATTATATACTACTATAAACAGCACTCTCCAACGGAGCTTATTTATGATGTTTGTTACGAAATATGACATTCTTGTGACTAATCAAGGAACCTAGCATAGAGTGACAGAAGGCAATATTTTGAGGAGATTTAGTGCATCACTCCGGCCCCAGACTAATTTACGTCATTTTGTCGTATAACTGAGTGTATTTAAATATACTTTCTTCTCTCCCTCATTATTTCAAATTATCCATATCTTTCAATCCTCCTCCAACTTTTCACAAACTTTTTATCTTTTTATTATATTTTTCATTTTTTTTATTTTTATTTTTTGTTGCATTTATTTCTTTCAATTTCACTTTAAAGCATTTTCACTGCTGCTTGTGACGTCTAATCAGCTCTTGAAAAGAGAGGCGTTGGGGGGGGGGGAGGAGTCTTCCCAATCTTTTTTGCCCATCGTGCCCTTAGTGCTTACGGACCACCTCTTCCCGCAATGTTTCTTTGGTCAAAACGCTCACACTTTCTTTCCCATTGGATAAGGGGTATGAGTAATGTAAACCGCTATATATAATCTCTTGCCCTGTTATGCACAAGAATGCCACCAGATCAGTATACTGACTATACGTTTTGACGGCCCCGGGTTAAGCTAAAACAGGGTAAATTTTCAAGTCTCTAGGATGTATATAGAGGGGGGTCGCCCCCGAGGGCGGAGCCGATATTGCGCTTTACGCCCTTGTGGCGGCTTCCGAGAGGGCGAGATTAGGCCTAAATAGCGTTAGGCTCGAGCATGATGACGTAATCTCGTCGGGAGACGAGATTAACGTCAGCGCGTGAGCGCGTGCGCATACATACAAACTTAATTATTTTATTATTATTAATTATTATTTTTATTATTATTACGTCGAAGATTCGATTCCCGAAGGGAATCGAATCTGAGTCGAAAAAACGATTCCTGTAAGGAATCGTTTTTTTGCGGCACTCCGCATTGCATTCCGCGCGAGGTTCCTTCCTTCGGCAATCCGGTTTTGACTCCGAACTCCGATCGCAAGCCTGCCTCCTATTCCCGAAATCATCGTATCGTGTTAAATTTTGAGGGCTGGTTAGATATTGAAGGTATCCCTTTGTTGTATAACGAAGTTACATCCCCGTGGATCCCCCCGAACGGGGGCCCCCCTCCCTCAAACATTAAATATTGACGTAGAAAGCTGAAACTTGGTATAACAATCTTCATTAAGGTAACTCACTCAAATATATGAGTTAAATACATGACATCCAAAAGGACGTCTCCCAGCCCCAAGCCCTGAAATATTGCACATAGAACCGACGAAAAACTTGGTACAGCTACTTAATGATCTATCCCGATACAGGAAAAAAAAAAAAGAAAAAAAGAGAAATTAAAAAAAAAAAATGAAAAAAAAAAAAAAAAAAAATAAAAAAAAAAAAAAAAAAAAAAAAAAAAAAAAAAAATTAAAAATTTTTAAAAAATTTAAATTTTTTTTTTAAAAAAACTTAAAAAAATTTACGTTTTTTATATAAATCAAACACCCTCTAGCCTCCTGAGCCTCTGGAGCCTCATGAGCCTCTTGAGCCTCCTGATCCTCCAGCTCCCCAACCTCCCCTCAGCCTCCAGATCCCTGCCTCCCCTGCCTCCCCAGCCTTTCGACCCTCCCATCTATGACCTATTGATTCATGTCATATTTTGTATAACATAACACAAAATTCATTTAATTTTTATGTTTTATATGCTGTAAACACCTCTCGGATTCTTACAAACTTTTACCCTTGTTCATAAGTTAAAAAGTCTAATTTAATTACACAGATCAATAAATATATGCTAACGTAACAAAGTTTTTACATCAATGAAGCAAACATAGCATCACCTGAACTACGAATATAATATACACTCGCAAATCTAACACATCTTGAACATGAATAAACAGTTGACATTAACAAAGTTCCATACTTAACAGCAGTAAAGTAACTAACATTGAGCTCAGGACGTAAAACCCATAGTTTACACTTTTTCTAACTATCACTGATATTTTTTACCATTAACATAGTAACATTTAACAAAATTTATAGCAACAGTGGGTGTAATGTTTCATAACAAGAATTATGAATATAGGCTAACGCTCAACAAAGTTTTAACATTCTAAAAGACACATAAGCATCACCTGGAACTAACGAATCTACATGTACACTCACAAACCTAACACATTTTAAACATGAATAAGCAGTTAACATTAACAAACTGTTCCATACTTTAATACAGTAAAGTAACTAACATCGAGCCGCAGAACGTAACTACTTACCAATATATGCTAACGTTCCAAATTCTTTTACATTAACATAGTACATTTAACAAAAAATTTTATTAGTAACAGTATGTAATTATCATACTGATCAATGAATATATGCTAACGTAATAAAGTTTTCCCGTCATTAAAGTTAACATATAGTCTGAACTACGAATATAATGTACAACGACTGATCTATACATACCATTAGGCACGATAAGCAGTCAACATTAAAAGTTCCATAACTTAAAACAAGTAACTAATCTAACATTGAGTGCAGAAAGTAATCTACTTACACTTTTTCAAACATATCAACTGATATTTTTACATTAACATATGTAACATTTAACAAACAATTATCCACAATCTTGTGTAAATTACAATACGTGATCCAAATGAATATAATGCTAACGTAACAAGACTTTCAACATCATTAAAGTATAACATATCATAGTCCTGACTACGAATATAATGTACAACGACTGACGCTAACGATACTTATGCAACGAATAAGCAGTCCAATCATTAACAAAGTTCCGATACTTTAACAACAGGAAAGTAACTAACGGTGCATAAAGAACGTAACCTACTCACACTTTTTTCCAACATATCCCTATTAGTTTTAACATTACAAAGTAACTTTAACAAAAATTTATCAACCCAATACCCAAGTATCATACTGACAACGAAAATACGCTAACGCAACAAAGATTTCACATCAATAAAACTAACATATCATAGCCTGAACTAAGAATACAATGTAAACAACAAAACCTAACATACCTTATGATCGAATAAACATCTAACGTTAACAAAGTTCCATACTTAACAACTGTAAAGTAACTAACATTTGCATACAATACGTAACTTATTCACACTTTTTCAAACATATCTCGTAACATATCATTATTATTTTTGCACGAACATAGTAACATTTAATAACAATTCATCATGCACCATACCTAATGTATGCATACTGCCAACCGAAAATTACGCTAACGCCACTCAAAGATTTCAACATCAATAAAGATAACATATCTATTTCCCTGACCTAAGATTATAATATAGAACGACAAACCTAAACTTACCATTATACATGAATAAGTCGTTAACATTAACAAAGTTCCATACTTAATAACAGTAAAGTAACTACAGTGGCATACAGAAACGTAACCTATTCACAAGTTTTCAAACATCTCTAACATATCATTTATTATTTCAACATTAAACAGCAATGATTTTATCACCCGTATCTAAATTATCCATACTGAAACGAATATAAGCCAACGTAACAAAAGTTTTTGCTTAAAGCTAACATCATAGTACGTGTCACACATGATTATATATACACGAAAACCTAACATGCCCAAGCAAGAATAAACTGCTAAACATTAACAAAGTTTCATACTTAACAGCAGTAAAACTAACAGCATACAGAACGACCAGATACGAAGCTGATGATGTAAATATTCATTTAACAAATCAGTAATAGCGATGTGTTTTTGTTTATTTATTTTTAATTTTTTTTTTCTTTTAAAACTTTTTGTTCTTTTAAAAAACATTTTTAATTTATTTTTTTATTTTTTCTTTAAAACTTTTTGTTTGCAAACAAAACTTTATTTTTTTTTAATTTCATTTCTTTAAAACTTTTTGTTTTAAACTTTTGTTTATTTTTAATTTTTATTTTTTAACACTTTGTTTTGTTTAATAAACTTTATATTTTTAATTTTATTTCTTTAAAACTTTTTTTGTTTTTACTAAAATTTTTTAACCCTCTTCACTGTTTAACTAAGTAAAGAAATTTGTGTTTTGTATATACCGTAAAAATCGGCACATCGAATGAATCACGTAAATTCAGCACCCCTCCCGTCCCTCCTATCCAGTAAAGTAACTAACATTCGAGCGCAGAACGTAACTACTCACACTTTTTCCAACATATCATGGATATTTTTTACTTAACATAGTAATATTTACAAAATTTTATCATGATGGGACGAGGGGGACCCTTGTCTAATTGTCATACTGATCAAATCAAATTTATGCTAACGTAACAAAGTTTTTCACAGATCAATAAAGGCAAACATAGCATCAACTGAACTAGCAATGTACAACGACAAAACTAACATACCCTACGATTCATATAATACTATTAGCATTAACAAAGTTCCAGACTTTACAGCGGTAAAGTAACTAACATGCATACAGAACGAATAGGTACGCAAAGCTGATGAGGTAAATATTCCTTTAACAAAACGTTTAGCTCTGTGTTTGTTTATTTATTTTATTTATTTTTTTATTTTTTTAATTTTTCATTTCTTTAAACTTTTTCGTTTTAAAAAAAAACTTTTATTTATTTCATTTCATTCTTTAAAATTTTTTGTTGTTAAAAAAACTTTTATTTATTTTTTCATTTCTGTCAGCACCACTTCTCGTGACTTGGATTGTTGCGTTGATTTTTGGTTTTTATTCCTTTACACATTTTGTTTTAAAAAAACTTATTTATTTTTAATTTTATTTCTTTAAAACCTTTTTGTTTTTAAATTTTTTTTTATTCTTTTATATGTTTATATAAGTAAAAAATTTACATTTTACATACAGTAAAAACCTGTAAATCAGTGAATCAGTAAACAAACCACCCATCCCTCCCCTCTCTCCGACCCAACCCTGATCTATTGATGTATTGGTCTATTGATCTATTTATCTCAAGGTCATATTCTAGGTATCATTTTATGGATAAAACACTAGCATAAATATGTTCTGTTTTTACACTACCCTCGATATGATGCTGACATAACAAAGTTATTCACATCAATAGCAGCTAACATAGACATAACACTGATGTACAAGAATCAATGTATACACAACAAACTACATACCTTAAACAACGAAATAAACAGTACATTAACCAAATACCATACTTAACATAGGAAAGTAACTGACCTGTTACATACCGTACCACTATTCACACTTTTTTATTTCAAACATATCTCTAACATGTCAATGTTACTTTTACATTACAAGTAACATTTTAACAAAAATTTTATCATAACCCACCCCCTAAAAAAAATTTTTATTCAAATTTGCAAACCAACGAATATATGCTTAACGTACAAGTTTTCATATTCAATAACGCTAACATAACAACTGAAACTCAGAATATAAATGTACATCAAGTCAAACTAACATCTTAAACACAATAAACAGTTAACATTAACAAAGTTTCTAACTTAACAACAGTAAAACTAACGCCGCATACAGAACGTAAACCTACTCACACTTTTTCCAAACATATCTCTAACATATACTGGTTATTTTTACTTAACATAGTAACATTTTACAATACGTTACCATAACTTATCCCTAATTATCATATTGGTTAACAAATATTATGCCAACGTCACAAAGTTTTCACATAAATAAAGCTAACATATCATATCAGAACTAAGAATATAACGCACAATGACAAAAACCTAACATTTCTATGATCGAATAAACAACTAACAATAAAAAAGCTCCATACTTAACACACTACAGTAACTAACAATGCATACAGAACGAACGTGTACGAACGCTGATATTGTTCCTGTTTCAACTAGAGTTAGTCAGAACATGTTTGAGAAATTGGTCAAAACTCCTCCCACTTTTCGACATTAGCAAATACTATGATGCTAGTTTGGTTTCGTTGACGAAATATTAAGCTATTCATTAAATTCTTGTCTCTCAAAAATCACTTACTAAATTTTATTATAAACTTTTACACTTTGATCCTCTAAAAGGATTAATTGCTTGTAACAACAATATGAAACTTTTAATTTTTTAAATTTTATTTCTTTAAAAACCTTTTGTTTTGTTTTTTTTAGTTTTTTTTTTAAAAAAAAACTTTTAATTTTCAATTTCATGTCGTTAAAACTTTTTGCTTTTACTAAAAAGCTTTAATTTTTAATCTTTATTTCGTTAAAACTTGTTGGTTTTACTCGAATTGATTTTCTTATTATTTTAGTACAGTAATAATTGACTGTTTTAGATATCCAAAAGCGTAAATCAGTAACTCAACCCATCCATCCTACTCTCCTACATCGTCTCCTACCATCCACTAATCTTCTCGATCTATCGATCTATTGAGTCAAGTCACATTTCGTGTACATTTCGGATAAACACTAACATAAAGAACAAGTTCTTTTATACACTGATCAAGGAATATATGATACCCATAAAAAGTTCCCATTAATCAAACAATAACATAGGATCATCCTGGTCTAAAATATAATGTACATAATAAAACCTAACATACCTTAAACATAATAAACCTGTTAACATTAACAAGTTCATACTTAACAACAGTAAAGTAACTAACAAAGCATCTCAAAAAACGTAACCTATGCATACTTTGTCAAGCTTATCTCTAACATATCAGATGTTAATTTTCAGGATTACATGATAATATTTTAACAAATATACATCATAACCTTGTAAAATTCTTCATACACTGATCAACGAATTTATATAACGTAACAAAGTTTTCACTTAATAAACTAACATAGCATCATTGGAATAAGAATATATTCCCAGACAACAAACTAACACGACCTTAACATGAATAAACTTTTTAACATTAATAAAGTTCCACATTTAACATCAGTAAAGTAAATAACATTGCATTGCAAAACGTAACCTATTCATACTTTTTCAACCATATCTCCAGCATATTAACGTTAATTTTAATTGAATACAGTATATTTAACTAACATTTATCACAACCCTGTTCTAATTATCATACAGAACCGAATATATGCTAACGTAACAAAGTTTTTTACAATTGCATAGTAATATTTAACAAAATTTAACATAACCTTTACCTAAGTATCATAATCCCCACGAATAAAATTGCAAACATAACAAGTTTTTATCCAAACATAACATAAAAATAACAAAGTTTTATCCATCGTAACATAAAAATAAGTTTTTCGAATAAATATGTCATAGTAAAGTGTAATAGTTCAACGATTTTAAAGCTGTAAATCAGTAATAAAACACATCAGGCCATCCTATACCTCCCCAACACCTTAACAGTGACTTCATGATCATCGATCTAGTTGATATAGATACATAATCGAGTATCATTTTGGGTAACATAGTACAAAATAAGTTCTTTTTATATACTAACAACGTAATTTGCCTCAACGAACATGTTATTCTAAAAAGAAGTGTCAAACTATTACAAAGAAAAATGAATAATAATGCACAATGAAAAAACCTAACACGCCTTACGCGCGAATAAACTACTAACATTAACATTTTCCGCACTTAAAAGTATCTAGCACAGCGTACAAAACGTTACCTATTTATACAACACTTTTTCAAGCATATCTCTAACATATCAAATGTTTAATTTTACATAACACTATTGATTTACGTCCCACTTCGAGTATCATTTTCGGATAAACATAGACAAAAAATAGGTTCTTTATATACTACAGCGAATATTATGCTAACATGAACAATGTTTTCACATTAATAAAGCTAACATAGCATCATCTAACTATGAATATAATGCACAACGAAACTTAACACAACTTAAGAACTAATAAATAGTTAACATTAACAAAGTTCCACACTTAACACAGTAAAGTAACTAGCGCATCGCTACAAAACGTAAATCTATTCTTACTTTTTTAAAGCTGATCTCTAACATATTAACGTTATTTTTACATTGAACCAGTAATATTTAACAAAAATAATCATAACCATGTCTAATTATCCTACAGACCGACGATAACTGTAAACATAACAAAGTTTTATCCAAACATAACATAAAAATAAGTTTTGAATAAACATTCAATTTAATATTGTAATATTTTACTGATTTAAAGCAGTAAATCAAGTAATAAACCATCAACACCTCCAATCCCGCCACCGATGCCTTTTGATCCTAAATGACTATGATTCATGTCATATTTCGAGTATCATTTTGACTAAAATAACACAAAATAGTTTTTTATAATACTAACCATCGATATCATGCTAAGTCAAGTTTTTTTACATTATAAAGCTAACATAAGATAACCTGAACTAAAGAATATAATGTACGACAAACCTACACAGCAACCCCGAATAAACTTACTAAGATTTAACAATATACCGACTTACAACATAAGCACCTACCTATCGTACAAAACGTACCTTTCCTCTTTTTTAAGCATATCTCCTAACATATCTGTTAATTTTACATTAACATCGTAATATTCAATAAAAATTTACCATAACCCTGTCTAATCATCACTGACAACTAATATAATGCTAACGCACCGAATTTTTTTTACATCAACTTTGCTAATATTTAACAAAATTCATCATAACCTCGTCTAATATATCATAATCCCTAGCGAATAATTGCAAAGAACAACAAAGTTTTAACCAAACATACATAAAAATAAAAATGTTATTCTTAAATTAAAAATTAGTTTTTGAATAAAATATCACAGTAAAGCGAGATAGTTTACTGATTTTTACATACCCAAATTCAGTAAATCAGTAAATAAAACAGCCCACCAGTCCCCTACCCACTCATTCGCCTATGATCTATTGAACTATTGATCCAAGTCATATTTCGAGTATCATTTTGGATAACATGATATAAAAATAAGTTCTTTATATACTGACCTACGAATATATGCTTATGCAACAAAGTTTTAGCATCAATAAAGCTAACATACATAACCTGAACTAAGAATAGTAATGTACAAGATGCAAACCTAACATACTTCGCGTATGATAATCCGGCTTACCTCCTGAAAATAAGCGGGTTTTGGGCCTCAGCCCGAGAGGCCTACCCCTTCCGGAGGGGTAATGCCGCTTACACCCTTCGGGGTGATCCCTTCTCTCAGGATTCACATCCTAGGGGTGCATCCCCCTGAGTTTTCTCTCGGGAGGTGAGTGTTGCTTTAGTGCTCTAGGTTAATGAAAGCTGTTTATTCGTAAGTTAGGTACGTTATGCTAAATATTTTTAGGATGTTAGCGGATTATTCATACCCGAAGTATGTTAGGTTTGCATTTGTACATTATATTCTTAGTTCAGGTTATAATGTTAGCTTTATTGATGCTAAAAACTTTGTTGCATAAGCATATATCCGTATCTTGTATTTAAAGAAATTATTTTTATATCATGTTATCCAAATGAATACTCGAAATATGAGTTGGGATCAATAGTTTCAATAATCATAGGCAAATGGTGGGTAAAGGGGGGATGGATTGCTGGGTGGAATGGTTTGATTTACTGATTTTACTTAGCTTTAAAATCAGTAAACTATTCGCTTTACTGTGATATTTTGTTTCAAAGAACTTATTTTTATGTTATGTCAGGATAAAATTTTGTTATTTTTATGTTATGTTTGGCTTAAGAACTTTGTTGGCTTTGCACATTATTCGCATATGGATTATGAATTTAGAGAAGTATGTGAATTTTGTTAAAATATTAATGAAGTTGATGTAAAAAAATTCGGTGCGTTAGCATTATATTCGGTTGTCAGTATGATGATTTAGACAGGGTTATGTTAATTTTTTTTTAAATTTACGATGTTATGTAAAATTAACATTGATATGTTAGATATTTGCTTGTATGAATAGGGAATAGGTTACGTTTTGTACGAAGTCTTTGGGTGCTTTACTGTTGTTAAGTGCGGTAGTTTGGTAATGTTAGTAGTTTGTTAATGTCAGCTGTTTAGGTTTGTCGTTGTCATTATATTCTTAGTTCGGTTATGTTTTGTACTTTATTAATGTAAAACTTTGTTACGTTAGCTATATTCGTGGTTATATATAAAAACTTATTTTTGGTGTTATGGTTTATCGAAATGATACTCGAAATATGACATGAACCACAATAATTTCATTAATCAAAAGGTCATTGTGGGCGGATTGGGAAGGGTTATGGTTTGATTCTACTGTTTACTGCTTTAAAATCAGAAACTATTACGCTTTTACTATGATGTTTTATTCAAAGAACTTATTTTATGTTAATGTTTGGGATAAAATTTGTTTAATGTTTAACCAGTTATTCGTTGGTCTGATGATCAATTAACAGTGGTTATGATGATATTTTTGTTAATATTACTGATGGTACATGTAAAAATAAGTTAATATGTTAAGACGATATCTTGGACCAAAGAATGAATAAGTTACGTTTTTTGCATGCAATGTTAGTTCTTTAACTGGTTTAAGTGTGGACTTTTGTTAATGTAACTATTTATTTAGTGCATCAGTTTGTGTTAAGTTTGTCTTTGTACTTATTTCTTATGTTCATATATGTATGTTAGCTTATTCAATGTAAAAACATTGTTTGTTAGCATTTTGCTGGTTAGGTGTACTAAAGAATCGATTTTTGTGCCTTAATGTTTACCGAATGATACTCGCAAATGCGACGTAAATCAATAGCTGTTAATGTAAAATTAACACATAGTTAATGTTAGAGATATGTTTGAAAAAATTGTGAATAGGTTACGTTTTGTACGGCTGTGCTAGGTACTCTTTAGTGTTGTTAAGTATGGAACTTTGTTAATGTTAGTAGTTTATTCGCGCGTAAGGCGTGTTAGGTTTTGTCATTGTGCATTATATTCTTAGTTCTGGTAATGCCTATGTTAGCTTTATTAATGTGCAAACAATGTTACGTTAGCATAAATTCGTTGGTTAGTATATAAGAACTTATTTTTGTACTGTTTATCCGAAATGATACTCGATATGTGATCTGAATCACTAGATCGATAGATCATAAGTTCACTGTTAGGTGGTTAGGGAGGGTAGGATGGGGCCTGATGGTTTGATTTACTGATTTACAGCTTTAAAATCGGTGAACTATTGCACTTTACCATTTTTATTGGAAAAACTTATTTTTATGTTATTGTAACGAGATAAAAAATGTTTATTTTTATGTTATGTTTGGATAAAACTTTGTTATGTTTTGCATTTATTTGTTGGGGATTATGATAGTTAGGTAAGTTATGTTAAATTTTTGTTAAAGTAATGTTAGCATATATATTCGGTGGTCTGTATGATAATTAGACAGAGTTGTGATAAATTTTGTTAAATATTATTATGTCAATGTTAAAATTAACGTTAATATGCTGAAGATATGCGAAAAAGTTTGAGTAGGTTACGTTTTGCATGCATGTTAGTTTATTTACTGATGTTAATGTGGAACTTGTTAATGTTTAACAGTTGTTATCAACGTTTAAGGTGTGTTAGGTTTGTTTCGAAATAATAATTCTTAGTTTCAGATGATTGCTAATGTAAGCTTTATTAACTGTTAAACTTTGTTACGTTATCCTATATTCGTTGATCAGTATGATGATTATACAAGTTTATGATGTATTTTTGTTAAATATCAGAAAAGTAAAACTAAAAGATCTTAGGTCTAATAGATTATTTTGAGCAATATGTCAGAATATTCTACGTTTTTGTATGAAAGTTGTTACTTATGTTGTTTAAGTATGGACTTTGTTAATGTAACAGTTTATGTCATGTTTAAGGCTTTTAGGTTTTATTGTTTGTAATTATATTCTTTACCAGATGATCTATGTTTCAGTTTTTATTAATGGAAACTTTTTTTATGGTCTCATATATTCGTTGATCAGTGTATAAAGAATTGTTTTTATGTTATGTTTATCCTGAAATGATAACCCGAAATGTGACTTGATCAATAGATCCGATAGATCGATAGATTAGTGGATGGTAGGAGACGATGAGTGAGAGTAGGGTGGATGGGTTGATTTTACTGATTTACTGCTTTGGGTATGTAAAATACAACAAAGAATAAAAATTTTAGTAAATAAAAAATGTTTTTAAATGAAAATAATTAAAAATTAAAGTTTTTAGTAAAAGTTTTTAACGACATAAAATTAAAATTAAAAGTTTTTAAAAAAACAAAAAAACAAAACAAAGGTTTTTAAAGAAATAAAATTAAAAAAAAAAGTTTAGGAAGTTTCGTAAGAATAAAAAACTTAGAAAAACATAAAATGTTTCTTAATAAATTTGTTATGTCGCCCCTGTGACAAACAAGAATCAAATGTATAGCTTAATGTTTCGAAAACGAACCATCCAAGAATCATAGGTATTGCGTAAATGTTTCGAAAAGTGGGAGGAGTTTAGACCATTTCTCAACATGTTCTGATCTTAGTGAAATCAGGAACATATCAGCTTTCGTACACGTTCTTCTGTAATGCAGTTGTTAGTTTTTAGTGGTTGTTAAGTATGGAGCTTTGTTATTGTTAGCCAATCATTCGATCATAGAATATGTTAGGTTTTGTCATTGTGCGTTATATTCTTAGTTCAGGATATGATATGTTAGCTTTATTGATGTGAAAACTTTGTTACGTTAGCATATATTTGTTAACCAATATAATAATTAGGATAAGTTATGGTAACGTATTGTAAAATGTTACTATGTTAATGTAAAAATAACAGTGATATGTTAGAGATATGTTTGAAAAAGTGTGAGTAGGTTACGTTCTGTATGCAATGTTAGTTACTTTAAACTGTTGTTAAGTATGAAACTTTGTTAATGTTTAATGCCTTCAGTCATTAAGATGACTCAGGTTTGACTGATGTAACATTATAACCTATTAGTTCAGGTTATATCTGTTAGCTTTTTGATATCGAAACTGTTGTCACGTGTAGCATATATTCCGTTGGTCATAAATGAAATAATTTAGGTTAGGTTATGATACAATTTTTGTTAAATGTTACACTGTTAATGTAAAATAACAGTGACATGTTAGAGATATGTTTGAAAAAAAGTGTGAATAGGGTAGGGTATGTAAGCAGCGTCAGTTACTTTCCTATTGTTAAGTATGGTATTTTGTTAATGGTGACTGTTTATTCGTGTTTAAGGTAGGTTAGGTTTGATGTTATACATTTGATTCTTACATCAGGTTATGTTATGTTAGCTTTTTGATGTGAACTTGTTCTATGGTCAAGCATATATTCGAGGTTATGTAAAAAAGACTTATTATTTATGCTATGTTATATCCAAATGATACTCTAAATATGAATTGAGTAAATCAGATCAAGTAGTCAATACCTAAATGATCAGGTTGGGTCGGAAGAGGGGAGGGATGGGTGGTGTTGAATTTACTGATTCACTGATTTACAGCCTTTGTGTATGTAAAATGGTTAAATTTTACGTTATAACATAAAAAGAATAAAGTTTATCTAAAAACAAAAAGTTAAAAGAAATAAATTAAAAAAATAAAATTTTAAACCACTTTCAATTTTTAAACAAAATAAAATTAAAATAAATAAAAGTTTTTAAAAACAATTTTAAATAAGAATTTAAAAGTAAAATAAAGTTTTTTAAAACAAAAAGTTTTAAAGAAATGAATAAAAATAAATTAACTAGTTTTTTAAAAACAAAAAGTTTTAAAGAAATGAAATTAAAATAATAAATAAATAAATAAATAAAAACACATCAGAACTCTAAATTTGTGACATTTTACACTCATAGCCCTTCGTACCTTTCGTTCTGTATGCGATGTTAAGTTACTTTAACCGCTGTTAAGTATGCACTTTGTTATGCTAACAGTTTTATATGACGTAGGGAATGTTAGGTTTGTCATTGTCCATCATATTCATAAGTTCAGTGTAATGCTAATGTTTGCTTTATTGGATGTGAAACTTTGTTAGTTAGATATATCATTGATCAGTAATGACAATTACAAGGTCATGTAAAATTTTGTTAAATATTACTCTGTTAATGTAAAAATATCATGATATGTTAGAAAAAGTTGAGTAGGTTACGTTCTGTGCTGAATTTTAGTTACTTTACTGGGTGGAGGGAGGAAGGGGTGGCTTGATTTACTGATTCACATAAATTACCGTTTAGGGTATGTAAAAACACAAATTTTTTACCTTTTGTAATTTTGAAGAGTACAAAATTTCCTGTTCAAAAAATTAATTTTTAAAGAATAAAATTAAAAATTAAAAGTGTTTAAAAAAAAGAAAAAAAACGTGTAAAGAAATAAATTTAAATACAAGTTTTTAAAAAAAAAGTTTTACGAACTGAAATTGAAAATAAAAAAAAGTTTTTTTTGAAAAAAAATTTCATTGGCTCTAATTTAACATAATTAAAATTCATTTTAAAAACAAAAAGTTTTAAAGAAAAAAATTAAACATAAATATAAATAAACGCATCGCTATACTGATTTGTTAAATGCAATATTTACATCTGCAGCTTTATATCTGGTGTTCTGTTATGCGATTTGTTAGTTTACTTTATGCTGTTTAAGTATGAAACTTTGTTAATGTTTTGCAGTTTAATTCTTGCTGTGGGCTGTGTTTGGTTTTTCCCGTTGTATGATATATTCTTGGTTCAGACTATGATAAGCTTTGTTTAGGCCCAAACTTTTGTTACGTTGGCAATATTCGTTGATCAGATGATAATAGATACGGTGATGATAAATCTATTGCTGTGTTAAATGCGAAAATAATAATGATAATGTTAGAGATGTTTGAAAACAGTGAATAGGTTTATCGTTTTCTGCTTATGCCACGGTAGTTTACTTATAATGTTATTAAGTTATGGAACTCTTGTATAATGTTAAACGTTTATTAGATGTTAAGGTTGTTAGGTTTGTCGTTCCTTATATTATAATCTTCAGGTCAGGGTATGATATGTACCTTTATTGAGTGAGAATATTTGGTGCTTTAGCGATTTTCGTTGGTCGTATGATAATTAGGTATGGTGATGAAGAATTTTTATAAATGCTTACTATGTCTTATCTTAAATTCGTGCAATGTAGAATTGTTTTTGAAAAAGTGTGAATAAGTTACTGTATTGTATGCAAATGTTAGTTTACTTTACAGTTTTAAGTATGTTGAACTTTGTTAACGTTAGATGTTTATTCGATCATAAGGTGTTAGATTTGTTTGTCTGTCCAAATTTTTTTTTTTTAAAATTATTCCCATTGTAGTCAGGCTCTGATATGTTAGCTTTATTGATGTGAAATTTTGTTACGTTAGCGTATTTTCGTTGGTCAGTATGCTAATTACACAAGATATGTGATAAATTTTGTTAAATGTATATCATGAACTGTGGGAAAAATCAGTGATATGTTTGAAAAAGTGTAAGGTAGATTTACGTTCTTTGCATACCATGTTAGTTAGTTTACTGTTGTTAAGTAGGCACTTTGTTATGTTGACTGCTTATCGTTGCCCTAGGTATGTTAATAGCGTTGTACATTAATATTCGTAGTTCAGACTATAATATGTTAGCTTTAATGACGGGAAACTTCTATTAGCGTTAGCATATATTCATGTGATCAGTATGATAATTACACACTGTTGCTATAAATTTTTGTTAACATGCTACTATTTAATGTAAAAATTTAAGTGATATGTTAGAAAAGTGTAAGTAGGTTACGTTTCTGCGCTCAATGTTAGTTACTTTATCTGATGTTAAGTTGGACTTTGTAATGTTAACTGCTTATTCTATGTTTAAAATGTGTTAGTTTTGGTAGTGTACACTTAGATTCGCTAGTTCAGCGTGATGCTATGTTTGCTTAGTGATGTGAAAACTTTGTTTACGTTAGCATACTTTTCATTGATCTGTATGATAATTATCATTACTTGCTATAATTTTTGTTAATTGTTATATGTTAATGTAAAAATATTCAGGATTGGGGTAAAAAATGTAACTAGGTTTACGTCCTGAGCTCAATGTTAGTTACTTTCTACTGCTAGTTAAGTATGGAACTTGTTAAATGTCAACTGTTTATTCATGTTCAAGATGTGTTAGTTTGTGAGTGTATATTATGTTCGTAGTTCAGGTGATGGCTATGTTTGCTTCATTGTTGAAACTTTGTTAGTTAGCCTATATCTTGATCTGTGTAATATTAGCCCTTTTTACTTTATAAATTAAACAGGGGGAATAAAGTTTAGCAAGAACAAAAGCTGCTTTAAAGCATATATTACAAAAATAATGAAAGTTTGTGTTATGTTATACAAATATGACATGAATATAGATCAATAGATGTGGAGGGTCGTAAGGCTGGGGAGGCTGGGGAGGCTAAGGATCTGGAGGCTCAAGAGGCTCAAGAGGCTGGTGAGACTAAGGATCTGGAGGCTCAAGAGGCTCAAGAGGCTCAAGAGGCTCAAAAAGGGGTGCAAGATATGGGCGGCTCAATGCGCCTAGGAGGCTCAAGAGGCCCTAGAGGCTGTTTGATCTCAGGAGCTCTAGAGGGTGCGTTTTGATTTTCAAGTAAAAAAACCAATAAATTTTTTTTAAGTTTTTTAAAAAAAAAATTATATTTTTAAAATTTTAATTTTCTTTTTTTTTTAAATTTATTTTTTAATTTTATATTTTTTTTTTTTTTTTTTTTTCTCTGTATGAGGATAGATCATAAGATAGCTGTATACCAAGTTTCGTCGTTCTATGTCAATATTTCAGGCTAAAAAAAAAACATCACTTTTAGCAATGGGCTTGAAAAGCTTTAGGATTTGAAGACCCCCCCCCCCCCATTACTAAGAAAATGGGTCCTTTCTCGCTCTAGCTACTACCTGGAATCAAAGCTAAACCTTGTCATCCTTAACGTCTCTTGAAAAATTCCTCTTATTTCCACTCCTGATGAAATAAGAAACACGTCCAAAGGCGTTATTTATTCTTTAGAACAGAAAAACGAAAAACGAAGAGATTGATGTCATTTTAAGAAATCTCAGTCAGAAAATATTTCATGTTACAAAAGTTTATAGATTTCTCCCTTGTCGGGACTCGCCTAATAACCCAAACTCTTCTTTAATTTTGACCTATAGTACTACTTTTTCCATCTTCAAAGGTAAAAATACAGTTTACAAGTCATTGTTCGTATGCTTATTCCCCTACCCAGATGTTGTTTTAATTGCCAACGGTTTGATCATCCCCAAAATACTGTAGGGAACCATATGACAAATGCCCAGTCTGCGGAGAAGAATTTCACATTCTCTGTGAAAGCACACTACACAGCAAGAACTGTGGAGAATCCCACAAGCCCCATTATTATAATACTCGTCTTACCTATTTGAACAGTAGTGTTTTGTAATACTCATCCAAAATTGAGCAGGAGAGATGCCATACACCAGCTCAAAGACAAATATCCTAAAAGATAAAGGCAATCTTATACAATTGTAGCAGCCTCTGCATATTAATCCACCGACACAACTCCATTCCAATAGAACTCTTCTTACAAATTCAAGGAAAACTCAAGCAGTTACTGCAATCTGCCCGCTTGCACTGTTTATACTACAGACTTCTCAATAGTCCAAAAGGAACCCTTGATGATTCAATCTCCCATTCAAAATACCATGAAGAACCCTACTACTTATTTTCTAAAAAAATAACAGTAAAACTAATTTGCTTCATCTGAAACATGGATTGGAGAGAAATTCTTGTCAGAACACTTTGTCCCATACCCTCCCGATGAGGACAATAAACTCACGAAAGAGGACCAGCATCTATGTCCCCTAATCTGTCTTCAACTATTCCTCAAATTCCTGAAAATGATGCTCCTTAACACAAAGAAAAGATTAATCATAAAGCTAAAGATTTTTCGCTGAAATACAAAATATCTAAATTTCTAAAGCAAAACACACAGACCTCAGATGTAAAAAATGCAACTCAGAAAAGACCTTTCCATAAGTATATTCCTGAGACAAAAGCAACAGCTTCAATAGACTGTACCTAAACAATCATAGCTATTGAAAAACTCACCGTCCATCATTCTGATAGCTTGCAGAATTTTCCAGCTTTAATAAATTCTATCATAACTCTTCTTCCAAATTCCTAACTCATTACTCCCTATAGGATTATATTCCTTAGTGAATGATATGGATCATAATTCCAAAATGGAGCTTGATGTGACGACCCACTCTCTCACTAATGCTTCTTGCACTTCCGAGAGATGAATGGAAAATCGTTCAACGCAAACACCGCAAGCGCTGTAAGCATTCTAAATCTATTGGTGGCATGAAAGGAGACTCAGAGATTCTACATCTAAACTCAAATTGTCCAGTTTTTTAAAAATACCACCTGATGGCATAATGAAAAAGTCTCTACAGTTAGACCTTCGTAACCCAACGGATCCCATATTGGATCCCAATATCGCAACCCCAACTTCCTTATAAAAAAGGGACAATCTTCCGATGTCACCTTCTTACACTGCCTCCATGGAAACATTCCTATATTCTCCACCCATTTCTTAATCTGACTCCTTGTAAGATGCTGATATCGCTTCCATTTCTAAACATGAACATCTTGGTTGCTATTGAAACGACAAACTAAGTCCACACCATAAAATAGACTTGGTTCAGCTCAATTTACTTCACAATCATGGTGAAGCCCAACCACTAAACACCACTGAAAATTCCTCCCAAAGTCGGAAGTACAACCCAACCCTTTGTTGTATGACCATTTTTTACTACCAGGATTTGTCGCTGCTCCTTGTTGGGACTCGTGACTCAGCATTTCCACTCCATCTGAATCCACTTCCAGTATTACACCAAGATACATAGTGGCAATTCTCTCAAAAAGACCATCCTCATAATATTTATAACAGTATAGCATGGCCACCTTAATTCAATGGAGTTTCAGTGGCTACTATTCTAATTTTGAAGAACATTCTCATCTATTAAACATATGTGCACAAAAAGTGCATATGTTTGAAAGATCTTAAACTATGCTATCGCAACCTCCCCTAACCGTCAGAATATAAATCTCCGCTAAACTCCTTAGAAAGAAGTGACAATGGTAGGGGAGGTGCAGGAATTCTCATTCGTCAATCTGTCCCCTTTTATCCGGTCTCTCATCAAACAAGACTTCATGCAGTGGCAGCACGAATTCATCTGTCCACTGACCTTATTGTCTGCTCGATCAACTTAGCTTCGAGTGTAAGTTTACTAAAGACGACTTAGCTGGTCATTTTAAGCAGCTACCCACTCCTGTTGTTATACTAGGAGACTTCAGCCTTGGCATCCCTTATGGGGCGATTCTGCCACCTTGTCTAAGTCTAAGATTCTTGTTGATCTCCTAACGCGACTTTTTCTATGATGCGTAAATACAGGACTCCCTACATATGAACGTTTAGATACACACTATTCTTCGTGTATTGATATTTACTTTTGTTCCCATTTTCTTATGGATAGCTTTACCTGGCCTCGCTTTGATTATTTACAGGGCAGTAACCTTTACCCAATAGCCTTAGATGAACTTGCACCTAGCCTAATATTAAAATCCAATTCCAGCTGGCGCTATGACCGAGCGGAGTGGGCTCATTTTTATCAGGCCACAGCTATTCCACTTTCCCCTTTCAAAAAGTGGTTTACAAAGATTGATGAAGTCTTTAACTTCTTTTAACAAGTTATCATCACAGCAGCAGAAGCTTGCATCCCGCGCTTTTCGGAAGGTAGGCGTTCGGCAATTCCTTGGTGGTCCCAAGAGCGTGCACAAGCTAACCAGGAGAATAAAAAATCTCTACAGGCAACACATAATGACCAGCACTATTCCAAATCTGATCATTTTTAAAGCAATTTCGGCGAGATCTCGTCGAATTAATCGATAAACACGTAAACAATATTTTCGAACTTATACTTCGACTGTCAAATCTATAACTTTCCTTTCTTCAGTGAGAAAAGTTGCTAAAAAATATCTAGCTGCTCCATCCACTCGACATCCATAGTCCTCAGTTATGGGCCTCATATAACCAATACGTTCTTTGATCTTGCAGCTATTGGAGATGTTTTAGGTTATAGTTTTGCAAGTCAAACGAGCTCTTTCTGCTATCCTGAAGCCTTTCAAAATTTGAGAATTAACACTGCACAGCCAAACTTCTCAGCATCGAAATGGGAAGATCATCTCTATAAAGGTCTCTTTGTGACTTGCAGAGTATCAATCACCACTGGCGAATAGCAAAGACGCTGGCCTTGTTCCAGGCATGATTTCGTACGTTATGCTCCGTCATATTCACCCTTCTGTATCAGCGTTCATGTTGGACTTTTATAACATGTTTTAGAGAGTAGCCAGGCTTTTTTAAACTTCCTGTTTCGTTTCCACAAAAATTGTTTGACCATAGATTCCTTGTTAAAACTGGATCTTTACATCCTGGAACCATTCTCAACTGGTATGAAGTTTCTTGCTGTCCTTTTTTGACCTTGAAAAAGCTTATGACACAGCATGGAGAACTGGGGTTTTACTTAAAATTCTACTCGCTCGGTTTCCGAGAAGAGCTCTCCTCTTTATTAAATATCTTCTGTCAAAGAGATTTATCCAGGGTTTTATGTTCTTCTGTTCTATCATGTCACTTTACTCTTGATGAAGGTGTTCCGCAAGGGACTGTTCTAAGTGTATTATTATTTGTTATCGGATTCAATGAAATCGTTACATCTATCCCAGCAAGAGTAAATTTTTATCTATAAGTTGATAATATGGTGCTATACATTGTCGGTGCCAGGCTGCCTTTCCTTGAACGGCAGCTTCATCTAGCTATTGAGAATATTTCACAATAATGTAACTCTCATGGCTTCCACTTCTTCCCCACCAAAACTTTCCTTCCGCGAACATAACCTTATACGGCTCACCCATTCCTGTAACTTTACAAGCAAATTCCTAGGACTCATTCTAGATGACTTCCTAGCATATGCATCGCACATTAAACTACTCAAAAATGTTAAGCATCACGTGCCTGACCTATTACTTCATCTCGTCCCAAAATTATGAGGCGTTAATCGAAAGTCACTTTGCTTTTTCTCAAAGCTCTAAATTCTTTAAAATTCGACTATGGTTGCGCAGTATATGTTCCACTCACCCCATTCCTAATACACCTGTTAGATTTCTTTCAAAACGTGGCGATCCGTATCTCCGCTGTTGCCTTCCGATCGACCCCGTGTGAGCATTGGAGTTGAATCCATTGTGATGCAACTCTCTTTTCGAAGAGAATACATCATGTGCTCAAGTTATATACGGTTTCAAACCCCAATACCGTCTGCTCTGACCGATTCTGAGCAAAATACCTCAGAACCCACCTAACTGGCTATTTGCAAACAGCTTACATCAACTTTAATTTCCTCAAAATTAATTTGCAAAAGGTGCTGACGTTCTCTTATAATGAAGGGTACGCATCTGTCTGTTTCTGACCTCTCTCTCTAAATATAACGGCCATGCTGCCTTGTTAAAGACATCATTCTTGTCTCATTCCACAATTTACTGTGGAATTAAACCAGTATTTTCTGATGGCTCTAAAACAGGGAATAGTGTGGATTTGCCTGCTGTCTTTCTTGACCACATCCTTTCCTATACCTTCCCCATCAAGATTCAGTTTTTAGGGCAGAATTGATGGCTATAATAATTGCCCTCTCTCGAAATTTTTCCTTAATCAAGAAATGGTGTCCGCTGTACAACAATTTTCTTTTCTGCTCCACTCTCGCAAGAAACAAATTACACTATGTTGGACCCCTTCTCTAGTAGAGGTAGCTGGCGACAAAATAGTTGATAGAGAGAGACCAGGATGACGGCTTCCTCTTTCGTTAGCTCTTCTAGGTACCTCAATGATACTACTCGACTTGGTCGCCTCTCATCAACCAATTTTTACCCTGCTCTTCGACAAGGCTTCCGTTCTTACTGGTAGGAGTGCTGGGCGAGTGATCAGAGAGGATGAAACTTAGAAATTTAAAGCCGAACATTGGTGAGTGGTCTTCCTCTCCCCGACGAAAGCGCTTCCACGAGGTGATATTTGCAAACTTCCATATTAGACACACCAATATCACTCACAGCCACCACATATCAAAAGAATTCTCCTCCCATCTGTAATTTAGCCGTCGCCATACCCCACACTCAATTCACCCTATCTCCATTGATTGTTTTCAACTGGGAAAATTCACAGTCGTTATTTTCCTACTCTATGGTCCATAAAACCTTCTAAAAGGTTATTAGATATCTTATCTGAATTCTACACTTTAATAGTAACTATATTTTCTCTTATCTCCAAGAGCTGAATATTCTTCACAACATTTAATTTTTTAAGTAATATTAGAGCTATTTATAACGTAAGGTCATCTCTTTTTAACTTTATTTATTTTTGACTGAATATTAATTTCTCCATCCCAATCTTCTTTAACTGACATTCAAAATATGTATGACCCAGGACCCACCCATAGAGCTGATTATTCAACCCAGTGTGGCCTCTTTCCTGCGGGCGGTGGTGTGTCCTGTGCATGAATTCAATATACAATTATATATATATAATATATATATATATATATATATATATATACTATATATAATATTATTATATATATAATATATATATATTTATTAATTATATATATATATTACCGTAATCACTAGGTACATTTTCTGATATATAATATATTTATATATATATATATATATATATATATATATATATATATAATATATATATATATTATATATATATATATATAATATATATTATATATATATATATATATATATATAACTCTGTAAAATAATAATTTAATTTTAAAAAGAAATTGTAAAATTATTATTAGACTATTTTTGCGTGATCAAATTTGAATGGATGAATAATTAATGTTTTGAGCTCGAATAAATATATTCATCAAATCCGTTCAAATATTTTTATGAATTTTGAATTTTTCTTTTCTTTATTTTTTATTATATCATTTTAATTTTTTTTTTTTTTTACATTTGATCAAAGATTTGAATTTTTATTTACTTAATTGAAAGTGTTTTTAATGTTACATACTTTGAAAAAAAATAATTTTGCATCATTTAAAAAGGTTTTAAATTAATATTTAGTTAGTTTGTTTGCTTGTGTTAATATAGCTTAATGAAACAGTTCTCAAACTTATGGTCAGGATTCATATAATTGTAGTAAGTAATGTTCTTGAAGCTTGCATGATTGTTTAAAATAATTTAAAATACATATGTTACCGAAAGACTGTTTTGTAATTGTAGTTGTAACGTACTGACATACATTGTAATTGAGGTTTTGGAAACTAACGTGCTTTGATGTTCGGCTAAATAAAGTATTTTTTTCCTTCATCTTTTACGAGAAGAGCAACAGTAGAACAGCAGTTCAATCGTTCAATATATCACATATTTTAGAAATTGAAATTTGCAATGATGAAAGATAGACGATAAGGAAAAACTATGTTTTATTGCATCGTTCCTATTATGTCAAGGTTTGTTTTTGCAACTTATTTTATATTGATTTTCAATGAGTATGAAGTTCATCTTATATTGTAGAAGTATTTAACATAAACAAAAAGAATGGTTTATGTATTCTATTGTATTTTAAATTGCATGATTCGTTGTTGAGTAAATTGATATGCGTTACTTGAAATTTGAGTCATTGATCTAATTTTTTGGAGTACGTGAGGTTGATAAGTATGCCATTCAGTGCCTTAAGTCATACAAGCAAGCAATTTCAGTTCTACTGAAACAACTACTGATCCGTTATTCCAAATGAATCAACATTCGAAGAGCAGTTTTATGATAGAAGAAACTGGTTGTCAAATTCATTTTCTTCTGTTCAAAAAAAGTCTCCAACTCAACTTAGAGAGACCTCAGACTGCTGCAGCTCTGCTCTTTTGACCCCAGGTAAGAGGTTTCACATTTCATTCATGCAGCGTTTCTTGTCCGAGAAAATGCCTTAAGTTTGACTTGCTCGACCATTCTAGAGTTTGTTTTTCAAAGAGAGCCTTTCTTCTGATAGTATTCGGAGAGTTATTTTGTTTGCTGTGACATTGCAGTACAAGTCCCAAGAAATGTTAATATTTTATGCTTGCTGATAATTTTGTATTGCAATTACTATTTATCTTTGCAAGAAATTTCCAAACAATATTAATAGGCAGCTACTCGCAGCAACAACTGAAATAAAAAAGGACCTCGATCTCAATACTTTTAATTTTCTACGCTTAAGAGGTCTCTAATCCTCTTTCGTCGGGATGGTTTAATGGGCAATTTGGCGTTCTATCATTTTGCTTATTCTGTACGGTTTCATATTAATACCGACTTGATGACCAAATTTCAAGAAATCCTACTATTAGAATTACCGTTTGTGTCTTACATTAAATATTTAAAGGCCCAGTAAAGAATTTTGCTAGATATTAGTTTTTTCATAAGATCGATCGAAAAACTTTTTATCAATTTCATAACATTGTTACGTACGATATTTAATTACAACAGCTATGTTTATGGGCAAATTTCTTTCCATTTTCTGAAACTACTTTTCAAAATGAGGGCACTCATATTTTTTTCAGTCAAAGCATATAAGTCCTCTCCTGCGTCTAGTTTAGAAACAAAAGCTAATGTCATGCAATTGTTAGTTAATTTTTTTTTATTTATTTCGCCAATATTCGGTTTAAATCCTATCTTTTTTGTCGCTTGTTGAAATTAGTGATAGTACTTTTAAATGGTTATTTTCTGATGTCGCACATTTTATTACATATCAAACTTGCTAAATTCCCTTACTTTGTTTTGGAGATTACTCATAACATAAAGAATGTGTAATACTAGTTTGTATCATTATTTTTATTTTAAAAACTACCATATTTTAGATTCATTATATAATTTAAACAAAATACTGCAATACATCTTGGAGTCATTTTTTATTTCATGTAGTCGGTTATCTGGAGCATGCAGTACTTTTCATAGTGAAATCAAATACACAAAATTTGTTTTGTCACCCTCGCTCCGATTGGCATTCACAGTTTTTACAGTTTAATTATGTTCGAAACATATTCTTTCTTAACTCTCGAATGTATTAGCTGTGACACTGGACTGATTTTCAAAAGAAATTAAATACTTTTTCTTACTTAATATTTTCATTATATTTTCCACTCTCTCCCCTCTAGAGGGAAGTCAATTTGTTGGCATTCTTAGTAATGAATAGACTAACAGCGAACCCAAGATTACCTTATTAGCTTCTTATTATGCTTCAGCACACCTTCCAACCTTAATTAGATATCTTTCTGGAAAAAAACTACGTTTTGTTGTTGTGCATGAGATTTCAGATGAGATGGCAAATACTCTTTTCCACTTCTTAAAGCTATAAACTCCGAAAATTTAACCAATGTTAGTCTTCTGGACATAAATGTGGAATCACTGTTGACTACAAGAGAAGAATGTGCTTTCTTTCTGATTTGCCGATTAAAAATTAGAAATGATCATTTATTTTAAGAATTTTAAGAAAGTTACCAGAAACAATTTAAAAATTTTTTAAAAGCAAATAGCATGCAACCAAAACAAAATTTAAGATGTAAATGCATCGTCCACGAACATTTGTCCACGGAGGCTTCTTCTCCTACCCCGACCAGTAAGTGATGGAGATATATTAAAATTGTCTATTTTTCATAAAATAAGTATTTTTGAAATTTACTTATCATATAAATATCTGGCAATGTAAATATTAAAAGATTATGCATGTTTTTCAGTGAGAGACTCTAAATAATTCGGCTCGTCATTCTAAATAAGTCACTCTTAATTAGTCGCCGATACGATCATCATTTAAAGAAGCATTCGATATTGTCAACAGCATATTAAACATTTTCATCGTTCATACAAAAATTTTGCAAATCAATAAAATAATTATATTGAAAATGTAAGTGTTTTGTTTTTAATAAATATAATATCACTCTAAATTATGTTTCAGCAGAAAAGAACTCGTAAAACATATATGCTCAATAAATAATACCTTGAATGAATATACAAATATTCATTAAACAAATTTATTTAATAAATTCCTTGTACTCGTAAGAATATAAAGAGATTTAAATTGCTATCTGAAAGCATTTCTTATTGAGTCATGTTCAAAAAATGGTTGCTTTTATTATTTGATGATATTTTGCAAAGTATGTTAATAGTTGTCAGGTTATAAAATAATATTAAGAAAATGATGTAATATGTTATAACTCTAGTATGAACACGACTAACAGAGAAAAATTATAATCAAGTATTATGAGGAAGTGTTTTTGTAATAATAGGTAATTAAATCATATTCAATATTGGGATAGGAGGGAAGGGGATGGGTAGCACTGTGATTAATTGAACAAGATGTATTTTTAGGTAAAAAACATTAAAAGGTTCACAAAAAATAGAAAATAAGCATTAAAATAAATAATAAAAACCATATATGTAACCATATATGTAAAATAAAACCATATATGTAAAAAAAAAAAATTTAAATATAAAAACTTAAAATCAATACAGTAAATGTGAAATATTTGAAACTTATAAAATAAATAAACTTAAAATCAAAACTATAAATGAAAGATAAAATTAATATAAAACAAAATAGTTAGCAAAAACAGAAAGTAAAGTTTAAACTTAGAATAAAAATATAAATATTAAATTTAACGCTTAAAAAAGTATATGGGATATGAATGAAATAAATATTAAATTAAAATTGTAGGTACATGCATGTAATATCATAATTTAAGGAATGAAAATATGTGCATGAGAAAAGATGGGATGAACGTATGTACAGTACAAGTTATAGTGTTTTCTTTCATTCATGTTATGGTGTTATCGTGCAGTAAAATAGTAATTTTAAACAAAATCAAAATAAAATGCTTGCACATATTTGAAAAAATTATAGGTTAAGGACTGAAAACAAGTGCATGGAGAAAGGTATCATGGTGTGTATGTACTGTACTTGCTATCGTATTATCATATTTTTGATAGAGCAAAATATGAGTATAGAAAATTGAAATAAAAGCGGAAAAACCTTTAATAAGTCCCAAAATAATAATAATATAAATTAACAAACTAACATGAAAACCGAGAAACGTTATACATAAAAAAAGGAAAAAAAGAATTAAAAGAATGAAGTTTTTAATTAAAAACAAAATGTTTAAATAAAGCAAACGCATATAAATATAAAATATAAGCCTTAAAATCAAAATATTAAATGTATAATAAAACATAAAATAATAAAATTCAAAATAAAATTGAAAATATTTGTATTTATTATTTGCTTGTCTTTAATGAAAATATAAATATTAAAGCTAAAGCTTACAAAGAGAAAGAGGAAAATAAATAAAATAATATTAAATATATGATAAGAAATTAAAATATAAATGTTACACCTTAAAAGAAAATTAAATTAAGATAAAGCTTACCAAAGGAATTGGTTTACATAATTATTAGAGTAAAAGCTTAAAAAAAAGTAAAATATAAGTATTTCTTACAGGTTTAAGGAAAATTATATTAAGTTATCCCCTGCAAAAGAAAACGGAATACAAAATTATTAGTTACAGCTTATAATAAATTAATTTAAATTAACTCTCGCTTAACAAAACGAAATATGAATAAAATAAACATTAAATATAAAAAGAAATTAAAGTATAAATGATTATATAAACTTTCAATTGTTTAAGTATTACTAGTATGAACGAAATGCACATGTTTGCAAAGCTAGGATAGGTTAGGTTAGGTTAGGCTAGAAAATAATAAGATATAGAGAAAAAGAGAAAAAGAAATAGGTAACAGAGAGAGATAATAAAAAAGTAAATGGTGTAATAATTAACAAGCGAAACGATCTCCATAATTTCCAATATAGAGATTCTGTATATTTCTCAAGGCGTGGCTATTATAGTAACCAGTGTGTATGCTATTTGTTCAACGAACATCCTTCTAAAAATTTAAAAATTCTATTTTAGGTATGAAACCCCATTTTTGGATTCGCACCTCACCTCAAGTTGGGCATTAAAATGTTGGCTCCTTCTGATTTCTTTATTTTCCTTCCCCATACCTGAAAACGTAAAGGCTAACAAATTACAAGGAAAACAATGTTCTTTATTCCTTACTACTTAATTAGACTCTTTCAAAGTTTCTCTGGAGCAGTGGCTAGTTGATTATTTATCCACTTTCTCATTGCTGTCATTACACCTTTTTATAATGTTTGACATGACCTTCATCTCTTACTACGGAGGGAGTACAGTATTGTGAATATATATATATATATATATATATATATAATATATATATATAATATATATATATATATATATATATATATAATATATATAATATATATATATAATATATATATATATATATATATATATATATATATATATATGGTGGGCATAAGCGCAAATGAAAGCGCAAAAGTGCAAAGCGCAATTTGCACTTCAAATAAAAAATGTGCGCTTACTTTGAGTTTTGGCGAATTTCTAAATAATGTGCGCTTTTGCTTTGCGCTCCACAACTTTTTTTAAGAGCGCAAAAGCGCAAATTTGCGCTCTAATCTATATTTGTAAATGGGCTTATTTATATATATATAATATATATATATATTATTATATATATATATATATATAATATTATATATACTATTATATGATATAAGATATATTATATTATATATATATATATTTCATATGATCTCTTCTTCTTATCATATATATATATATATATATATATATATATATATATATATATATACATATATATATATTATATTTATATATATTATAGTATATATATATATTATATATATATATATATATATATATATATTATATATATTATATATTATATATATATTTATATATATATAATATAATAATTTATTATTATTATGTATTATTAATAATTATTATTATTATTATTCATTATTATTATTTATTATTATTTTATTATTCATTATTATTATTTTTTTTTTTTTTATTATGTATTATTATTCATTATTTTTATTAATTATTATTATTATTATTATTATTATTATTTTATTATTATTATTATTATTTATTATTATTAATTATAGGCCAATTTACTAAGTTTATTGGTTACTTGTAATTAGCGATTAAACCTTTTGAGTGCTTTTGTGTTTAAATTGGGATAAAACAGATACGAATAAGTGCTTAAAAAGAAAAAGAATTGCAAACTGTGAAATTCGTCGAAGTTCAACTCTTGAAATTATAGACTGTGATGCTGCCTGTACTTCCCATGCGAAAATCAGTCAAGATGACTGGGACCTATGGCCCATTTTATCAAAGTACTTTAGGTCTGTCAAGAGTTAGAAGGAGTATATATATTGAGGGCAATAGAGTATAAGGGAAATATTGAATGCTCCCAATCTAAAAAAAAACTTCAGCTTTGACATTAAGTCAACACATATCTAGAAATCGCACTACTTGATCGTAAGTAACTTGCACATATACTTTTTATATGAATTTTATTTCTTTTTAAATTTAAAATTCACTATTAGATATTTCACATCTTTTATTTACATAATAAGATTTTAGTTTTGTAACTTTTTTAGAAACATCCTTCTCTGCACAAGATCTGTGGTACTGCAATTGAAAGAGGGTAAGAGTGGGGCCGGAATGCTCAAGAGATAGTGAGCACCAAACATTATCCTTTGAACATGTTATGAATGTTGTTAAAATAATTAACAAAATTTGCTCTTGAGTTTGCTTTATAAGTAAGATGTTTTATTTAAGTACAGGTTACTTTAAGTGGTGTCACAACTAACAGGCTAAAAAACTAACACAGTCCATAGAAATTTTTTGAAATTTGAAATACAAGTTTCATTTGTCATTAATATCATTTCTCTTCATCAAATATTTTTGCTTCTAGATTTCTGCTACATGACATTGGGCCTATTCATATCGTGGAGTTTGAGTTCTTTGTCGAATTCCTGTCATATTCCTGAACTTGAATTTCCCACCTCCCTCCGGAAGAAAGTGATGAGGGATCTTGATGTCAGTCATATGCATAATAGGGAATGACTGATTTAACAACTTATCAGTAAGGTCAGTTATGTGGCCACAACAGCAGAAAGCTGGACTGGAAACAACAAATAGGAGTTTTCTTGGGATGACGGTTCACTTGATAAATTTGAATATTTTGAAAAGAGAGATGGCTGTGCCGTGCTGTAGAGAGTTATCTGTTTCCTCAGACCAGCATAGTCCTAGCCAACAATATTACAGATATTCACCAACAATTTGGCATTGAGCATAAGGTCTGTAAAATTCAACATGAAATAATAACGTAATGATAAAAAAAATTATAACTCCAAATTAATAAGGAAACAACTAAATAAAAAATATATATCTTCAGTTTGTTTGCATTACAGCAGATAACGGTGCAAATTTCTGTGCAGCCTTTTGGGTGGATACTCATGCAGAAACGGGTGACGAAGAGGAAGACGAACAGGGACCGATTGCAGAGATTGTGGTTACGCGTGAAGAGATGGAGCAAATTAGTGACACAGAGGTTCTGCAGGCAAAACCTCTCCAGCTCGAAAATCTGCTTGAAGAACATGATGCACTTAGCCTAACTAAACATCGCCGTTGCATTTCCTACACATTAAACATCTTGGCTACTAAGGATGTTTCAAATGCTCCTCGCATGTCCTCTGGTGTGAAGGATCCATTTAATAAGACACTTAGCAAAGCACAGGAATCGTGGAATGCCCAAAACAGGAAAACTATAACTGCTGCGAGAATTAAGAAGTTGAGAACAAATCTTAAAGCACCAAATATTACTCGCTGGAACTCTCTATTACACGATTCTATAAAAGACCTTAAGAACCTTGATGGTCGCATGACACAAATCAATCACATTTTTACCTTGTACTTTGTCTTCCAGTATTTAATAAAAGGGATAAGGAGGTAATTGTGGAGTACATCGAAATAATGACGCCTATTGCTGCTAGGCTTGATATCTTGCAGGAAGAGAAGAATGTGTACGTGTGAGCCCTATTTCCTAATCTCTTCCTCCTCAAGGACAAGATCGGGGGAAACATGCACGAGGAGTAGAAAATTTAACCTATGGCGAAAACTTATCAACTACTCGATAAAATAGCAAAGGCAAACAAAGGAAAAATTAGGCTTTTGAAACCGAAGTTCAAGCAGTATCTTTTGATGATTCTTTTGATTTTGCTTATGCAAAGCTTGCATCCTTCACTTTAAAATCGGAGTGATACGTAGTTATAATGAGGGAGAGGACAAGCAGCAAGACCAGGATGACTGGAGAAATAAAGATAATATTGCAGATCGATCTCTCCTCCACATTAAGCGCACTGAAGGTGATTTGGACAGTCTGAAAGTGACCCATTTGTAAGTGAGTTATTTTTATTTTATTTGTAACAAACTTTTAAGCATCTCTTGTAATTATATATATATTATCATTATATATATTAGTATATATTAATATATATTATTATATATATATATATATACTATATATATATATATATATTATATTATATAATATATATATATATCATATATATATATATAATCTATATATATATATTTAACAAGAACCTTAAAGTATATATATATATATATTTTATATATGATTCATATATATAGTATTTTATATATATATATATATATATATATATATAATATATTATATATTAATTATATATATATATATATTATATATATTCACAAATACACTGACATATGTTCAAATGAAACTTAAAAAGATTTGAGTTCTTGATACCAATTCTCTAAATTTTTCAGAAACTGAAGGGCCCATTATATCCAGCAGACACCTCTGGAGAGAAGTTGGGACAAAACTTGGATAGCTGGCCTGCAGTAAATGTTCATCACAGTACCCCTCTCACTAGGAACCTGTCTCCCTGTGAATACCAGGAGGTCTGGGTGGGCTTATAATACCCGTACATGAACCATTACAAAGTCAGGCGGCCGTGGAGAGGTTGGTTTAGTCAAGGCCTCTGAGATTCTAAGAGCAAGGAGGGCAGCCATGTCATCCAGCAATTTTGAAAAATTATCTTTATGAAAGGGAAAGGAGAAGAATGGAGAGGAAAAGAGAGATGTGAAGATCACAGATATTGAATAAGATAAAAGAGCTTTCTCCTCTTTCAAAGTGATAGTTCTGTGTGCATCTTTCAATTAAATAATTTGAAAAATAATCATCAAGTAAATATCTGCGCTTTAATTTTATATTTTTTTGCGCCCTATAATTGTGCTTTAAAATAACAATTTGATTTTGCGGACATGTACCGCTTTGGGCTTCACCGGACTAATTTTTTTGAAAAAATTGTGTCGCTTTTGCGCTTGCGGACTAAGTTTTTTCCACTTTTGCAACTGTTTTCGCGTTTGCGATTCTAAACGCTTTAAATTTTGCGCCGCCCACCTCTAATATATATATATATAATTATTATATCATTATTTAAATATATATATATATATATATATAATAATAATCTATATATATATATATTATATATATATATATATATATGAGAGAGAGAGAGAGATATGAGAGAGAGAGAGAGAGAGAGACACATTAACATATTTATTATTTATTTCTCTATTTTCATTTTCGGTGGTAACGTATCCCTTGTACATTATTTTTAGGGGCTACATCATTTCCAGGGCTGTAGGTAAACCATTACCCCTTCAGAATAGAGATAATGGCTTCAGGAGGTTGTCAGATTCTAGAAATTCTTGTGAAACTGCTAAAATTTCTTTAAGGTGGTAAAAATTGTATTACAGATTTCTAGATCTGGCCATCCCATGATTTGTTACCCCTACAACTACTATATGACCTCGTATGTGATTGGTCGCGAATTATTTTATCGTCTTTTGAAAATTAACTTTGTTCTTTAAACTTGTATTTGAGCAGGTGTGTTTTATTATCTTTTAGACCCAAATCAATTTTAAATCATATCATTCTTCAAGCTGTTAAGTCGTGTTGCACAAGTTATCTGATTTGTAATTAAAGTGTTTTAATTTTACTAAGTGTAATATCAAACTTATAAAAAAAGCTTACATCAATAAAATCTGATGCTTCACTTGAATAGAAAATCCTTAATTTCCTAGATTTATACGAAATTGGGTAATCCCAAAGTGCTGTCGGAATCGAATTCAGATTAGCCGCATGACCGCCGGCGTAATATTATATGCGGTCGCGAAAAATATTTTCCTTATGATATGCCGTTGTAAACTTTCATTACATCATTTTGTATTTTAAATATAACCCTCTTTATATTATGAGTCGTCCATTTTATTTCTTACTTGAACATTTTTAATTTTATATTTATAGAGAATACCATTTCACTAATAAAGTTTCTTGAAAAACATTTAGTTTTGAAAAGATCTTTTCGTCTTGTAGAAAAACATTGTTTTATTTATCCTAAAGTTATAATTCCTTGAGGGAAATAGAACAAGTCGGATGTGACGCCTGGCTATGTTTCCTCTTATGTTGGTATCGCCTTTAAGAAATCTTATTACTTTACGTGTGTAGGCAAGTTTGAGTGCTTAAAGCTCACTACATATGGACGTAGAGTATGTATAGCAAGGTTGTCCCGTACCCTGCCTTTTTCAGGTATGTCTTTACGGTTTTAATCCTCTCTTCTCTATGTATATGTTATGAAAAAAGTTGTTTATTCTAAATATTATACTATATTACTATATTAGTTAATTACACAATGTGTGTGAACATGCATAATAAACTTACCCCTCCTTGTACAAACCTAATTTCTCTTTATGGACTTCCCAAGTATTGGTATCATATTATTATACTTCAAAATTACATCGAAGTATGTAAGTTTATACTCTTCTATAATCAGTTGTGTAATGATGCGGTAACCATCGAGATTATCTCACTTGGTTTTTAGTAAACACTGATATACCAGGATTTTAATAAACTAATGCGCTTGAACATATGTTATAATATTCGTAAATATTCCTTGATACAGTACACAAACTAATACATTATACATACTGAATGGGACGTTGTCCAAAAGATATCATCCTCCAGGATGTATGCCCTACCACTTTGAAATACAACGTCCCATATTTTCGCGACCGCGTAGTAATATTACGCCGGCGGGTTCATGCGGCTGTTTCGCACCGGGTCGCGCTTGCGGGCGCTCTTGCGTTTTGCTTCACGTGATCTACTATAAATCTAGTGAATTATTTAATCAATTCTAGTGAAATTAATAATTATTCCTCAATGTAAGTTTTATTATAAATATGATCTACACTTAGTAAAAATAAGACACTTTTAATAAAATCAGATAACTTTGTGCACCGCTTAACAGCTTAAAATGACTATGATTTTTAAAATGAGTTTGGGTCTAAAAGATAATAACTCAAAACAACCCGTGCCTCAAATACAAGGTTTTAAGAACAAAGTTAAAATTTTCAAAAAGACGATAATACATAAGGCACATCAAATTCACTTCCAGAAATTAGAAGAATACAGGATTTACTCCGACTATCACAATGTAAGGAAAACATTTCCTTCTTAACTGCTTAAAGGATCTTACCAACCAAACATTTAATGTTTCAGTTGAAAATAATTTAATAAAAATAATAACTAATAACAATGATTCTTGCTATGACTCAGGAATTACCTTTTGACATGGTATTAGGCTTAAATCAGCCCTGGGATACACAAAAAGGCTTATCCTCAATTTTAGGCCTAAATTTAGGCCTAACGTAGTTATTGCACCACATTTTACAGAAAAGGGTCGTTTGAAAATATATTTTGACCTGGAATTAGGCCTAAATCGCCCCGGATACAAAAAAGGATTATCCTAAATTTAAGGCCTAAAGTAGTTATTTCAACACATTTTCAGAGAGAGGTCAGTTTCGTATCTGTAAGAGGTGCGGGTTGTTGTGTTTTTCTCGTGATGGATTGTCAATGTACATAGATAATCATAATAATAATAATAATAAAGAAAATCCGTAATTATTAAAAAAACTTTGAAATATTTTTAGTTAACATCGAGCGATACTATAAATGTAAGTGAATATTGGTTATTTTTTTAAATAAAAACATTTCAAAATGTGTTTACCCAAATACATTTTCATTCTAAGACAAAAGAACTTATTTTGTTATTTTTATACTCTATTACAGATGGCTAAAGATGATTAAAGCAGTAAGTCACAAATCAGAGCCACAAAACGTGGCATACTTTGGTGTAGAAGGAAGTGCTAGGGGCATTGCCTTACTGATTTACTGTTTATTGCTTTAAGCGTACTTAAATTGATGTTTCTTAATGAAATTTCATAAAATTTTAGTAAAAATTAATTTTTAAACTTGATAGTTATAAAATTTATAAACAAAAGTATTAAAAGTTAATAATAATTCTTTTTCAAAGATAATGATTGATTTATTATAGAAGTTTTTAAGAAACTTTGGAAATAATTTTAGTTACTCTTGAATGAACAAAATAAACCCCATATTTCATTGACGCATAAAATGTAATGTTTTATAAAAATTGATTTCAGTATAAAAGAACTTATTTATATGTTTAAAACAGTCTGGGTCTAATATATATAATGTGTGTGTGTTGTGTGTAGGTGTAGGTGTAGTGTAAATGTCTATGGCTGGATGTGTAGGTGTAGGTGTGTGTGTGTGTAATGTGTTGTGTGTAAGTGTGTGTTCGTGTGTGTGTTGTTGTGTTGGGTGGGTGGGGTGTGGTGTGTGGTGGGTGTGTGTGTGTACGGTGTCTGTGGTTTAAATGACAATAGACATGAAGTATATAACACTAAGTATAATAATAAAATAATAATAAAAATAAAATAATAATAATATAATATAACAATAATATAATAATATTGCATGAAGTAAATAAACTAAGTATAATAATAAAATAATAATAAAATAAAATACTCATATAAAAATAAAATAAAATAATAAAATAAATAAAAAATAAATAAAAAATAATAATTGAAAAATAAATACAAAGTATTAAACAAATTAAAATCATACATGTTATACAATTTGAGTTAAAGCGTAAAGCATATGAGTTTAAAGCAGTAAAACATATGAGTTAAAGCAGTAAGCAGTAAACATATGAGTTAAGGCAAAGCGTAAAACAAAAGCATACTAATCCCTTGCTGCTATGTAACCCTCTATTGATTTACTGATTTACTGCTTTAATGTGGTATGTAATGTAATAAATATTAGAAGTAATGGTATATATATATGGAGTTAAAGCAGTAAAACATAATGAGTTAAAAGCAGTAAAACTATAGTTAAAGCATAGAGTAAATAAAAAGCATACTATCCCTGTGCTATGTAACCCTCTATTTGATTTTAACTGATTTACTGCTTTAGGTATGTAATGTTAATAAATATATGAGTTAAAGCGTAAAACATAATGAGTTAAAGCAAGTTAAGCAGTAAAACAAAAGCATACTAAACCCCTTGTTGGCTATGTAACACCTCTATTGAATTTACTGATTTATGGCTTTAAGGTATGTAATGTTTTTATAAATATTATGAGTTAAGGCAGTAAATGCATATGAAAGTTAAAGCAGATAAAGCAGTAAACAAAAGCATACTAAGCCCTTGGTTGTTATGTACCACCTCTATTGATTTAACTGTTACTGATTTAAATTTTAAAGTTATATTTTTTTAATAAAAAATGTTTAAGTATGAAGTAAAAATGGAATGACTCCATAGTATTTGAAAGAAAGTTTTTTGAATATTTACGTATTGGTATCACAACTCTTTTAAAATTTTAAATTAAAAGTATTTAAGTAAAAAAATAAATAAAAGAAAAATAATGTTAATAAATATATGTGTTAAATATATAATAATAGGTCTGTAATGAGATACAGTTTTAGGTTACGAAACTGTTTTTTAATAAAATGTTTAAGTATGAAATAAAAATGAATGAATCATAGTATATATTTTTCATTCGCCCGGGAATATTGCGCTGCGGGCCGCCCGCGGCGGCGGTAATCGCGGGGATATGGTGCATGCGGGCGCATGCGGGGCGGTACGCGGGGAATATGGTGGCCTGCGGCGCACGCGGCGGGCGCAGCGGACGGGGACGCGGCGGGTCGCACCTGCGGGTGCGGGGATGACTGGTCTTTGCGCGGAGGGCGCATGCTGGCGCCCTGGTGTTCCAATTATGACCTGGGGAAGACATCAATATTAGCTCGGTTTTGATGTAGGGTAGAAAAGGTTAGAAAAAGGTTAGAAATGCATCAATGCTGCGGCATCAATCCATCAAAGTTAAGGCTCAATGCTGAGGCATCAATGCTGAAGGCATCAAATTTGAGGCATCAAAATGTCGAGTGTGTGAGTGTAAGTGTAAGGGTATCTGTGTGTGTGTGTGAGTGTAGTGTATATGGGCCTTAGTGGGTAAGTGCTCTAATGGTTAGTCAGTGCTTATAAGTTGTCATAGTGTGTATGTATGTAAGTGTATGTCTATGTATGTGTAGTAGTGTAAGTGTCTATGAGAGTGTAAGTGCTTAATAAGTGTTATAAAAATTGTATAAGTGTCAAAGTGAATGTGCGTATAAGTGTCATAGTGTAGTGGGTGTAGGCGTTGGTGTGGTATCAGTTCCAATAACGTGTAAGTGTCTATGTGTGTGTGTGTGGGTGTGTGTGTGTAAGTGTGGGTGTTGGATGTAAGTGTCTAAGGGTGGGTGTATGTGTGTTTAAGTAGCTTATTTTGTTTGTTTGCGTGTGTGTGTGTGTCTGTGTGTAAGTAATATATACTATATATATATATATATATATATATATATATATATATATATATTATATTATATATATATATTATATTAATATAATATATATATATATATATATATATATATATATATATATATATAGGCTATAAGCTCGTAGAAAAATAACTAACTCATAGTTCCGCATTGGTCATACCAACATCACCAATCGATTCCTCATACCTTATAACCTAGGGTAAGACACCCATTATTAGGGTTATCTCTACGGCTCAGGGAGGCTAGAAAGCTTGAAGTGGCCTCGTTTGGCATATGTGGCAATCAGTTGCAGCTATGTGGATCATGGCACTCATTGGCACTCACTTGCACTCATGTTGGGCACTCACCTTGGCACTCACCTGGCCTCACCTGGAACTCATAGAATACTCATAGAATACTAATAAAATCCTAGATACTCCTTACGGTGATTGAGAACCAATCAATTGAACCATCAATAATCTGAGTCATCAAAGTTGAATCGTCAATATAGATGCCAACAAAGATGACGTCATCAAAGTTGAGCATAAAAGTTGAGCCATCAAAGTGTAGGAATCAAGGGCTAGGTGTAGGTGTACGCTAGGTGCAGGCTGGGTGGAGTCTAGGTGTAGGTGTAGGTGTAGGCTAGGTGAGGCTGGGTGGAGGCTAGGTTGTAGGTGTAGGTGTAGGCTAGGTGAGGTTGGGTGGAGGCTAGGTGTAGGTGTAGGCTATGTGAAGGTGTAGGCTATATGTAGGTGTAGGCTAGTGTGAAGGATGGTGGAGGCTAGGTGTAGGTGTAGTGTAGGTGTCGGCTAGGTGTAGGCTGGGTGTAGGCTAAGTGGAGGCTGGGTGTAGGCTATATGGAGGCTGGGTGTAGGATAGATGTGGCTAGGTGTGTGTGTGTGTGTTGTGTGTGGTGTGGGTGTGTGTGTGTTGGTTTGTTTGTGTGTGTGTGTGTGTGTGCGCGCGCGCGTGCTTGTTTGTAGATACAGGAATATAAAAAAAAAATAGGGCTAGCCCCTAAAGGGTGGCCAAAAATTAGGGTGGGCAAAATTGACCCCATGGAGACCAAAGGGTTGGTCGCAAAAAAATTAGGGTGGGACACGTACAACGGTTGCTGCGCAACCGTTTGGCGCAACCCTTCTTCGAAGGGTTGCAAAAATTAGGGTTGCCAAAAAAAAATAGGGTTGCCAAAAAAATTAGGGTTGCCAAAAAATTAGGGTTGCCAAAAAAAAGTCAAGGCCAAAAAAGGTCAAAAAAGGTCAAGGTCAAAAAGTCAAGGTCAAAAAAGGTCGCGGTCAAAAAAAGGTCAGGATCGGTCAAGGTCAGCAGGGGTCCAATAAAGCCCTCATACTACTTATATCCTCCACAAACTCTGTTGCACAGCTTTCATATCCAGTTAATCGCAGTCTCATTTTCATTATTGATCATTTAATCAATAAATTCATTTACACTTTTTGATTTACCATTTCTCAAATTCTCACTCTACCAATTGCCTCCTCCCAACTAATTACCTTACTTCTTTTTACACTATCAAATAAACTCAAATTTAGTATCAAATCTTCTTTACTGCCAATATTTTTCGGACTTTCGAAGTTTTCCAACCACACTCTTCTCAATTTCATCTCGTCAATAACGAAAGTTACATCCCAATTCGTTAGTCCCTGAAGATTCTCCTTACCCTCTTTCATAACCTTAGGCACTTGCTTACAGAATAGCTTCTTATTCCCTTGTAAGCCTCAATTCATCCACCTTCGAAACTGTTTATTTACGTCTCTTCCTTCCTAAGCATGTAACATTTATTTTCCTATTTTCTTCTATGTATATTTCCATCAACCTTTGTTTCATAACCTCGTCATTTTTTTAACACAACCAACCACAATCTTTTTTAATTTTTACGGCTTCCATTATCTCTTCTTTCCACCATTCAATTTTGACTTTCTTACTTCTTACTTTAGCACAATAACTTACATCTTATGCACTACTAACAAACGTTTCCTTAACTTTTGTTCATATTTGCTCAGTTTCATCTTGTTTACATTCGAATGACATTTTTAACAAGTGCTCTTAGATACTTTTTCCTATAACTTTGTCAGTGTAACTTGTCTCACCTAATTCTCTCCACTCCCTTTCTTTTTATTTACTCTCAATACATGCACTAACTAGCTTAATTTTACATAAATAAAAACTAAAGATCTGATAGTTGCTCCCCCAACCCTCTCACTGATTTTAAATCAGCATCTTTTTCATCACCAACTAAAATTCATTACTACTTTTCATTTCACCACCATCTCTACCTACAAAGCGTCTCGTATACTTATGCATATTCTTGCGTTCTAAAACTTTATTACTCACACATATATCCCATTCCAGAAAAAGTAATCACCTTCCTATGATTCTCATTTTCTCATTAAACCCAAAATGAACTTGTTATGCCGTCCTTTTTAGATCACCTATCCAACCGTTAAAGTCAAACAACATAATTACCCTGAAACACTACTCCTCAGTTTAAAACATACTTCAGTTTGTTCCATACAGTCTTCCTGTCCTCAACCTCACCCATAGATGGATCATATGCTGCAGCCACATATACCTTAACCTTCTCAAACTGAAATTGAGTCATTAAAATTATAGCACTTACACATATAAAATTCACCATAACTTGTGGTACAATTCACAAATCAGATTCGCAACTTATTTTCCTCTCTCTCATTTCTCTTCCCACCAGCAAACACATTGCAACCCGATACCATTCATCTTCACCACTTCTTTTCTTCTTTGCTTCAGTCACAGAAAGCAGATTAAATTTATTCTTTTTAAATATATCTGTCACCTCTCTCTTCTCCTCATTTATTTCTAAGACATTCATGCATCAGACGTTTCACTCTCTTTTTTGTCAAAAGATATAAGGTTGCTTACGGCAATTTTTAGGGATCAATGAGTGGTAGTAGAACAACATTCCAGTTAACACTGTCCTCTTAGTCTGGGAATTCTTGCATCCCTATATGGGGATGCCAAGATATATATATATATATATATATATATATATATCTTATTTACGTTATTATATAGTAGTTTAAATTTATTATAATAATATAAGTTATAGAAATTATAGTTAATTTAAATAAAAACTTTTACCTACTTATACTTTATATGCATTATAATTAATCCGTTAAAACCTAACAAAGGTTATATTTCATTTTACGTTACAAAAATATTTACCTAATGTAATGTATATATATCTTATCAAATTGTATATACAATCATCACTGATATTAATTAGTCTCATTGGTTATATCTACTTAAAGTCCAGATATAGGTCAATTTATTATAGAAAACATAGATTATTAAAAAGATACTCAAAAAATATAATATCAATAAAAGGATACTTTATAAAATATACGGTTTCATTTTAAATATATAAAAATAACAGGATAAATTATATTTATTTTTACATAATAAATACATTGCCTTTATTGATGTTACTTTCAATATATTTATAATTAATAATTAATATATATAATTTACATATATATAAAAATATTACATTTAATTCCCTTTTTACTATTATATATTTTATATAGAATAGAATTATAAAATTATTAATTTTTAAGTATTAATGAGTTTATTTGAGATAAATGTTTATTTCATTAAGTATTTCATGAAATTATAAATATTAAATAATATAATAATCATGAGAAACATATAATGAATAAATAGCTATATATAGACATGAGAAAAACCCGAAAAATACTAAGTTTTTTTAGATGAGGTCCTAAGAAAAGTTAGCGATTTGCTTAAATCTACCCATCAAATAAATATACATATTTGATCTGAAAAAATTAAGAATATTTATTATTTATCTATCCATTATATATATTTATAGAGTGGAGGGCATAAAATATAATAATTAGGGAGTCCTCTATGTAGTAAAATCTACCAATATTGATATATATCCACCTTCAAATGAGATATAAAAAAAATATATTATTTATGTGAATTATTTATCGTTAATAATCATGTAATTATTTTATAGAAATAATGTGAAAATATAATCAAATACTGAACATTCTGATTTATTTATACAATTTCATAACAATAGTGGTTTAGGTAAAGTTAGGGCCATCTCTATAAATATTCTTATTTATTTAAGTTGTTTCTCTTTAGTGATAAATGCTACTCTACTTCATTTATCAAAATACATGTATAACTATTAAACTATATAAATGAAGGGTTTCAATATGAGATTAATAAGCCAAATTCACTAATTTCAGTAAACTATCATGAAATATATGATAATACAATAGAAAGTTAGCACACATTAAGAACTTATATGAGATAACTTTACTTCATAAGTGAATAATTACACTAAGGACTTAAATTAGTTTCTGATCTATATTATATAAACAATCACAAAAAACCTAGTATACAACACTATAATTTACGGAAGTCACAGCATATCAAGATAAAATGTTGCATTTTCGCTTTTAGACCATATTTATATTTTATATTTTTTAGCTATATAAATTTAAGTTTATAAAATATTTTTGCTTCTAGATTTCATCAATTATATTGTTCTATAATATATATCTATGGTATTATATATTTATATTTCACTAAATACATTAGTTTAAATTAAAAATATACAAGAAATTTATTTATTTAATAGTATAAGGTTATATCTTATATATAATAAAATTTATATATATCCTAAATTCACCAGTATATATATAGTCCAAAATTATTATATAGCAATTTTTATCTACACATAGTTTCTATATATGTATAATATATTTACATAAAAAATTTCTTATTATCTTTACCTATTTTTTAAAAGAGTAATATTTACAGATTTGAGTGAAGCGATGGTGGATTAAACACATTCCCACTTATGCTAGATATATAAATATTTTTGGGGGTTTCAAGGTATCTCGTGCTATTTTTTTACACGTAAACAATACTTTCGAAACTCCACAACACCCCTTTCTTTAGTGTGGATAATGTATTGAGCCCTGTGCCAGCTATTTTCATGCTCTTTTGACCACTCAAGGTTTAAAAGAACAAAAAAAAAAAAAAAATAAAAAAAAATAAAATAATGGATATATTATAGAATATTATTCCACAAAAATGTTCACAATTTTTCAAGTTTTATTCAACTGAACAAAGGATGACGTACCGGAAGGAATGACGTACCTAAATTGACGTAAGAAAAAGCTTAATTGTAGAATTCAACCTCCAGAAGTAACTTTAAACTGAAAAAACAGAAAATTGGATCGGGTTGGTCATTAATACCCTGTGTTGTTCTTTTAATGACTTTCTCGTTAATTTCCTTTAATTCGATTTGTAAAGTATATATATTATTAAAATATAACAAATTTATATTTGTTCAATTATTTATAAAGTTAACAAAACTTTTTTAGGTTCTAATATTAAAATTAATAATTATAAAAAAAATCAACATATAGAAACTATTTTTACAAAATTAATACCTTCTTATTTATATTAAAAAGGATTCCAAGGGAGATAAAGATAAAACTATCAATAAATTGGATCACCCCACATTAAAAAGTAATCTATTATTTACCTTGTAATAATACCGACGCAAGTCGCCTCCTGCAGTAACTGAAGAATACCGGAAATACAACATAGACTATATTATAGAGCCAGCTGAATTATATATATATATAATATAAAATATACTATTAGTGAATATATCATATATACGTATATATAACAATAAGACAACTACTATATATAGGGTATATAACTGACCTATATATAATACGATTAAATAGCCGAGGACTACGGAGTACCTAATTATCTTGGTATACTGGAATATATATACCTGTCCGTTACAAAAAATTACATCCATCTAGATATATATATATTATATGAAAAATTTATTATGATATCTATAAATATAAATAATATAATAAATATTAGTATTACTAGGTATATTACAATTATTATCCAAATAATACGAATAATATAAAATAATGTTTTAATTAATACTATACATAATAATATACCTAGTTATATATAAACTATCATCATATATAGTAAATATATACTCTATAATAAGTTACCATAATATATACTCATACCTATAGGAGCTACGTCAAGTACTTACATTCAATCACAACAAATGATAACACCAGCTTAAAAAACACATAATGATAAATAAATAACAGGAACATTCCACGGCTATACATATTTTTTTAATACATTAAAATAGAAAACTTAAAAATAGAAAGAAACTAAAATATCTAAGAAATTGTAAAAACTACGGTATGTGGGCCAATACCTTTGCCACACAATAATATTATTAATTTATTTAAAAAAGCTGATTTTATCTAATGAGTATACTGTACAAGCCTCACAACTTATATAATCAAAATAATCAAAAAAAAAAAAATCTGAATTTCAACAACATTTTCCAACCTTAAGCAAAACAAACAAAATATACTGTGCTCTCTGTAGTACTACCGGCCGGCACCAATAGTCAAAAACATCATATGGTCAAAAGATTAAACGAAGCTCAAACATAATTACAATTCACTGAAACATAACTACTGTATAATGATCACCAACCAACCAACCTACTTGGCTTGGTAAGATAATAAACGAATAATATGTAAAAATTACACTATCATATATTTTTTATTCATGTGTCTGGGATATCATTTATATAATTAATAATAATCAATTAATAATAATAAGTAAGTATATTTATGATTTAGACATAATTAATTTAATTTAATAATGATTATAACATCGCATCAATAAATGACAATACCAATCTACCTCTACCAGGTGATTTGCAACTGGCAGTTAATTGTTATCGAGATATTTAGATAATATAATTAATAATAGATAATAATAATAATAATAATAATAAATCTACTCTAAGTATTTGCACTGCATTATTTTACGAATATTTATATATTTACTTACTTCCATTACTAAAAACACATGATTTGCAGTTTCCTGAAAAAAAAAATCAAAAAATAAAATTTCAATTAGATATTAAAATTGTAATATTAAAGCCAAATTCAAAAATCCCAATCACAGTAACGAAAGAAAGAAAAAGAATGGAAGAAAAAAAAACTATGATGACAATGTGTTGGGGCTATTAATTTAAATATTATATTCTTAATTGATTAAAGTTCTGAGATTACTGTGAAAAAGAAATTTCATAAAAACCTACATCTATCATTAAAGAAGATTCTTGAGCATTTCAGAGAGCCTACTATTTTTATACAGGAGCTAAAATTTAAAATAAATAAATCAAAGTTGAGAATTTGAATATTTTTCTTACAAAGGGGTAGTTATGATAGAAATTTAAAATATTATGAAAGGTTTTGATTGTGCTTCTTATAGAAGTGGAAAGCGAGGTATTCATAACCCCAAGTATAATCTCTCTTAAAGTACAAGGTTCTTACCATATTCTAACCAATCAAGTAGTAGTTTTTTAATTCACAAATAAAAAGTAAAATAAATTCTATTAACTTATGACTAGTACAAGTGCCAACTATTACAAAAGTTGTATTTTGAGTAGTAAAATACACTAACTTCTTGAACACAAACCCTTGTAATTAAAAATGGCAAAGAACTTTGATTAAAAGAATCAAAAGGGTTTTAAAAATTTGACTGATATATGTCTAAGACCATTTCTTCAAACTAATTTTATGAAAATTCAAAAAAAATTTACAAACACTTGCAACAAGATTCATCTCTCATTGACATGACCTCTCTACTAAATGATTTATGCATATAAAAAGATTAAATTCTTTGATGAGAAAATAGTTGAGAATACCAATTAAAAAATTAAGATAAATATGAATTATAACTAAGGGACTACGGTACATGCTTTTCTGATCCGAAAAGTAGAAGATAA
>JABUQX010033028.1:60000-62500 GCA_015478945.1 Trachelipus rathkii
TATATATTATATATATTAATAATATATATATTATATTTATATATTATATATTATTATATATATATTTATATAATATATATATTATATATATATATATTATATATATAATATATATTATATATATATATATATATATATATATATATATATATATATATATATATATATATTTATAAATATATTATTATATTATATATATATTATATTTATATATATATTATATATATATATATTATATATTATATATATTATATATATTTATATATATAAAATTTTAAAAGTAGATTTTTACCTTCAAAATTTTTTTTTTTTTGCTGAGAAGACTCTGGCTTTTAGCGATATTTTTCTTGTAATCATTTTTATGCAACAGTTACATTGTCATTCTGAAAATGAAATTATGAGTATCAAAATAAAGGACTAAGAAATCTATATCTTATAAAACTAACATTTCTTAAACATTTAACACTTACAACATTAATATTACTTAAAAGAAGTAATTGTATTAAAGATTAATGCTAGTATGTAAATAATTCAGGTTAAAAAAAAAAAAGTGATATTCCTATTTCCTTAAAATATTTAATTTGATATCATAATAGTCAGCAATTTTCTGTTTCAAAGAAATAGTGATTAGAGGATTGATTATTTTTTATGTTATTAATTTTTACGGGTTTGGGAGTTATGAATGTTTTCCCCTATTTCATTTCCTCAACCCCTAAAATTTCTTGTAGGGTACATTTAGTTTTAATCATAGTTACTCAGATACCAGACTAAAATATTTCAATAAAATTTTAATAAAAAGTTGATGTTTATTACAATGGGAATTAGCTATTTATATTTCAAATACTTTTTTTTTTACACTTTTTTAACTAATGCTCAGTGATGATGAAAGATTAGCAGTGATTTTAATATGTTAGTAACATTTGAGAAGTTTACATCAATCAAGAGGTTAGCACTGTTAAGGTTTGGTTTGGCAAGGGTTTGACTAGCTTATATGCTGTATATTAAAAGGATAGCTATATCAAACCAGTGATGATATATGAGAGTTTACAGGATAAATTATTTTCTGACAATTTCATTATTGGAGAAAATTTCCTACAATTTCAAGATTAATTTTTATTATGCTCAACACCATATCCCACATGACTGCAGGGTGATGTTAGCTACAGAAATATTATCCATATTTCTGCAGTTATTCATGGGAAAGGTTGCAAATAAGGGGTTCCCTGCCCTTAGTAGCCAGGTGAAGAGATTTATCTTCATATGATCTGATGTTGGTATATTCACAGTATATCTGATCAATGTTATAAATTGGAAACCAGAGCTGTCTACTATGTTATTCAAAATGCTATTTTTATTTTTAATAAGAATTACTGAATTAGTTTTTTTAAATTTTAAAATGAATTTTATTTTAAAATAATTAGTATATATATAGTATTTTCCCCTAATAATTAAATATTGCGTGGCTTTTAAGATTATTAATTTTTTTTGGTAATGTGAACAAAATTAGATTCTTGAAATATCAAGAAATGTAGACACTCAATTCCTTATTTTTGGAAACTTTTTTTTTTTCCCCCCTCTGATCGCCATATAATATCATAATACAATAGTGATGATTTTTACTCAACTTATGTGAATCAAATTGACCACCTTCAAAAACTGTGGAGCAATTCAGTCATTGAAATGTTGAAAGTATGGAGACAGTAAGAACTAAGAAGCCACATGGAATTATCAAGACTGTCCTAGTCAACTAGAGTAAATAGACCCAATCATCCAACATACTCATGCAAATCCCACATAGCACCTTAGGGTTTGTCAATATCTTACATAGCATACACTAACTAGGCTACGACCAAAAGCAAAAACTATAGCTAAAGTACATGCTAACCAAACTACAAGATTTAATAAGTTTGTCATAGTTACAACATGGTTTTATTTTATTTTTTATTTTTTAGACCAATCTGCTCAAGAATGGTAACCCCTCCATACAGACCAAAGCCCGCATGAAGAGGCCGAGCAAAGGGACCACTGAGGGTGGATTTCTAACTAAAAACCTGCCAATTTGGCCTTGTCAAAATATACTATATGATGCCCAAACCATCCAAATACCTATCCAATCTTTTCTTAAATGTTGCAAATGAGTCACACTCAACAACCTAACACAGCAAATCAATCCAAAAATTAACAGCCCTAATTACTGAATGAATGTTTTCTTCACCAAGATGGAATGCCTTCTTACTTTTCTTATTGTGTCCCCTGGTCTCCTGTCCATGGTCTACTATAAGAATTTATTGGTCTCTAAGTATTATCAATGTATGTAAATATTTCATAGACTTGTATCATGTCTCCTCTAAGAAATCACCTTTCTACAGAAAACAATTCTAACTCTTTTAGCCTCTCTCCTCATAGTTCTTACCCTGAAACCCAGAAATCATCTGTGTTGTTCTATGTTGCACTCTCTCCAGCATATCTATGTCTTTTCCTAAATAAGGGGCCCCAAACT
>JABUQX010033028.1:67500-92500 GCA_015478945.1 Trachelipus rathkii
ATCAATCGCAGATTGAATAAGACCATAATCTGTGATAAGACGTCAGGACAGTTCTCGGTGTGAATTTATGTTAGATGGTGAGCAGCTGGAAAAAGTGTTTGAGTTAAAATATTTAGGATAAATGTTGGATGGAAAGGGAACGGTTGATGCAGAGTGTAGTAGGAAAGTTGTGAATGGCAGGGAAGGTGCTCGGTGGCAATTACATCGTTGTGATGTAAGGACTAAGCCTTGAGTGCGCTAGGGTCTTTACATGAGGGTATATCTTTTTTTAATAATAATGATAATTTAAAATTTAATTATACACAAACAACCAATAAATTAACATAAGATACGTAAAATGTCGTTAATACGCTAGAAGAAACCGAGTAGACGGAGTATACAGCAATTCGTTACTTTTCCTTTCAAAGAAACGGAATAACGAATATACGGAATTATTTTTTCTGAGTAACGACTAAATGTCGTAACGGAATTATTTTTTTGAGTAAAGATACAAGCCCAATATATATTACTATATTATATTATAGTATATATATATATATACTATATATATATATAATATATATTATATAATTTATATATAGTATTATATATAATAGATATATTAATATACTATATATATATAGATATATATATTTATATATATATATATAATATAATAGTATATATGGTGAAACTAAAGAGTACCCGCCGATATTCGAAAACTACGATAGTACAAGAAAACTGATAACATATATGGCATCCACGTATGAAATTTGTATGGAAAATGCAGAAAAAAAACACAAAAATTCAACTTTTTTTTTTTTATTTTGTTTTAATAATCTGTCCAAAACTACGATAGTACAAGAAAACTAATAACATATTATAAGGATTCAGTAAGAAATTTAGTTTTAAAAAAGAATTTTTTTTTTTTACTAAAGAATACCCCCAGGGTAAACCGCTACAAGATCAAAGAGTCGGGTTCTCGGCTCCTGGGGGACACGGGTAGTACTATTTTCCCCCTGCTCGGGTGAGGCCTCCGGAACCCCGCTCATTGGTATTGTGGCGGGGTTCCTCCGCCCCTCCCCAACGGGAGGTGGAAGCGTCCACCGCACCCTGTTCCCACCGTCGGCTGAGCCCCCCTAAAAGACTTTTATATCTTGTTTTTAATAATCTCATTAGTTTCTTCTTAATCTATAAACATTTTTGGAAGATTAAAAAAATTAAAAAAAAGTAATTTTTTTTTTTTTGCTTGTTTTCCCGAAACAATTTCATACGCTGATTCCATATATTTATTCAGTTTCATTGTACCTATCTTTAGTTTTCGAGATATATGCGTAACTTCTTTATTTGCCTATAATATACTATATATCTATATGTATATATATATATATCTATATATATATATATATATATATATATAGTATATATATATATTATATATATATTCATATGTATATATTTATATAGTAGTATATATATAAAATTTATATATATTATATATAACATTGTATATTCCTCGCAAAAATAGTCATCCCGTGACAGAACATTTAAGGAATATTAAAGTATATTATCATCTTTGTACTAGTAATGATATATAGTATAATAATATATATATATATAATATACTATATATATATTATATATGTAATATAATATATATTACGTATATATATATATATATATTAGTAATATATATATATATATATATTATATATATATATATAATATATTATATATAGATATATATACTATACTATATAATATATATATATATATATATATATATATATAAGCCGACCGCGGTGAGAGAACGGACGCATTAACAAGAAAGGTGGAAAAAAAAAGAGAAGATTTAGAAGAAAGTAATTAGAGAAGAGGGCCAAGAAACACAAGAGCTGGCAACGATAGGATTAGAAGTTTGAGTGCTGGTGAAGGAAATGGTTCCTGAGAGAACATTTGTTCAGACTGTGATGAAACTTTTAGAAATACAGACATTAAGATATTTTTATCACTACGAAACTTTAAAAAATTAGAAAAATTAAAAGGAATAAATCTTGGAGTTTATTTTTCTGAGTATCTCCATATTTGTGAAGACATAAAGTTAATTTAAGTAAATTAGACCTGATTATTTGGGGGTATTTAGGCTATTATTATAAATTTTATAAGAAGAAATGGACATTCGTGGAGTCGTGCTCGTATAATCAATAGCCGAATGGATCAGCACCAAAATTGCGTCCGTAGCTCACTGTTAGAGCACTCGCCCACTAAGCGAAAGACCCAAGGTTCGTCAACTGGTCGACGTCTGAGTGTGTGTTCTCTCTTCTTGGCTTCGTCTGCTCAGACCAAAATTTGAGCATCACCTCCCTCCTCATTGGGGATTTGGGGTGAGGGATACTAGTTTTTCAAGCGTAAATTTATGTATGTCATCATTAAACAACATAATATATATATATAGTATATGATAATATATATATATAATATATTATATATTATTATATATATATATTATTATATATATTATCATATATAGATTATATATAGTATATTACAAAGATTTATCTTCATCTATATTTTATAGTAATTTAGTGTATATATATGACTGGACGGATTTTACTATGGTAAAGACACAAAATATTGAAGAATGGAGAAGAAATGGAAAGTAAAGCGAGGAAATAGGGGAGATTAAAAAATTCAGAAAAGAGGTGTTCAGCCATCGATAAAGGAAAAAACATCCTTACCATATTAAAAGTGTGAATGATTTGAAATGATTCAAGTATGCTTGAAGCCCAATGAAATGAAAAAATAACATCTTGCATTAATAGAAAACAAATTTTTTTTGTTGTAAATAATTAGGCATACAAAACTACATAAATTTTAACTAATAACACTGCATCACAATGTAACAAATTAGTTTCTTTGCTTGATTGCTTTATTTTCGATGTAAATTATTATACGAAGATGGATATTCGGCACGGCCAGGTCTTATGAATATTTTCTATCGCAGAAATTCTAGCGACAGGCTTGCAAACCCGGCCCTTTACTTACTTACTTGCTTGAACTACTCCATGACCAAATCTTATGCGCTTAGAAGCACGATCTTCTAGAGTGCTCTGGGAGGGAGTTTCGAGGGGAAATGGAAGAAGATGCTAGGTCCACTGAAAGGGTGAAATGAAACCCTACCTCAGAGTATATAGCTCAAGGACTATCATCGGAAACCATTGCGCCGAGAAATATTTTTTAGAGTGTTCTGAGATCAAGTGTTTCGATGCCAGAAAGTAGGAAAATGCTGGTCCTACCCACTGACAGGGCAAAAACGCCTAATCCGGAGATGGTAGACCATAACAAGGACATATTAGTGTAAATATCGTTTTTTTCTTTATAATTGAAATCTAAAAAGATTAGTGAAGTTTTCCTTGTAAAATTAGGTTTGAAACCGTTCTTCCTTTTATTTTTCCCCTTTTTCATTAATTACATTAATTTTAGAATCCCCTTCGATATAAAGTTAATTTTTATAGATTCATTATTCATTTAGCTATTTATTTATATGTTTCATTTCGTAATTCCTTCTAAATCCTTAGTTTCATTAGATTTTATAGTTAATTTTGATCAGTTCTCTTTTTTTAAACTCATTTAAAAGGACAACTAATTTATTTTAAAATGCATCCTTTATTTACTCCGATACTTGTAAAGCAAATTAATAATGTTTATTCAAATATTTCACAGTACTTGTAAATCAAATTATTAATGTTTATTCAAATATTTCACCGTATATTAAATAATAGTAATTTATTTAATAAAAATATAACTTCTGAAATCACTGATATTTTACATAGCTTGGATTCGCGTTTTTAAAACTTTTTGAACTTCTCACCAATTTTGACGCCTACTGCAACGATTTCCTTATTTGGTCATGTATGCATTTCTGTGACTTGCAAACACATTTTGTATTAGAATGTTTAAATCCCGGATAATTATTTCCTTAGTTTATTTGTTATTTGTTTATTTATTTATTCTTTCATTTAAAAGAAAGCATTTAATATCTTTTATTGTTTAGTATAGTCTTTTTATTAATTCTTATTAGATTTAGTATATTTTTAAAGGTATAAGATTCTACGTTTAAATATATTAGTTACCCCTCTCTTTTGTTTAGATTTAATAAAAACTAGATTACTATATTGATTATTAATTTATTTAGTAGTTGTAAATATTATTTAGGATTTAGTAATTATTTATTTATAATATCAAAAGAGGTTTATTTAATCACCAACAGGCCTTCTGCCTTCCCTTGAGTCTGTTGTACAGCTCCCAAGTTCACTTCGAACTTCCGTATTTTTTTTAGAGCTTTTTGTTGCACAAGGCTACGTCCCCCTCAAAAGAAGCTGATTTAATCAGCCACAGGCCTTCTGCCTTCCCTTTGAGTCTGTTGGACAGGTCCCAAACTCACTTCGAGTTTCCAGAGCTAGCTAATACTAGTCTCGAACGCAGTACTTTGTTGGTATGAGTCTGCGTCCCCTTAGGTAGCTACAATGAAACAAATTTTTTTAATAGTTATATTCTTATTTTAAGTTAGCTAGTTTAGTCAGCCCATAAATTACGTTAGCTTAAAGGTATTGATAATTTAAGTACATCTGGTTAACAAGAGAACTGTCAACCTGTACTCGAAAGATATCACGCAGCTGCTGAAATTTTTATATATAGCGCTTAACCACTCAAAGAATCCTACGTTGTTTCACAAGCTAACTATAATTAAAACATTACGATGAATAATTTTCATTAAATGAAAACTTTTTTTAAGAACTAATCTTGAATTCATCTCCTGCCACCATTTTTTTATTTAGGTCCGTAAAACCCTCAATATCCTACAAATATATATATATATATTATATATATATACTATATATATATATAACATAGTATATATATTATATATATATATAATATAATATATATATTATATATATATTATATATTATATATCCAATCCTATCCCATCCTGAAAAATTAGAAGTAATCATTAAAAAATAGATTACATTTTAAATTAAATAATATGTATTACTTCTTGACTTTCGCTTTCTAAGCTGGAACCCTCCTTCAAAGAATATATATTATAAACTAACATATGAAAAAGTAAAAATTATCCAAAAAAAAAAATCTCCTTTATTGAACTACTATTATTCCTATTTTAATACTATTTCAAGATCAACTAAAGAGTTTTTATACTGTTGGTAATTCTCTGCCAAATTTTGCTACTCTGTGACCTTTGTATTCTTAAAAGTTGAAGTAGCGAAAAGGTCATTTCAATGAAGGGGAAGATCCAATATTGGAGATTTTGGTATCCCATTTTAGACCCCACCTAAAAATGGACATAAAATTCTTAATTTTCAGACAATTTTGATGGAGAAAAAGCAAACCGCAGCTTTTTCTGACCTCTTAAACGCCATTTTCGGGTGCTTTTCTGTATCTGTAGTCATTGTTTCAGCATTTTAATTTTTTCAGAACCTATGTTTTTGAAATTTTGGGCTTCACCTCCTAATTTTTTTCAAATAGCTTCAAACTTGAAATATGCATAGATGGGTCCATTACGCACAAAATGCACGAAGGAGTTTTTTGATTTTTTGAAAATTGTGCTAAGCAATTAAAAAAAAAAAAAAAAGTAGGTTTTGAATTTCGACTTTGCTGAGCACAATTTTCAAAAAATCAAAAAACTTGGAAGGCATCTTGGAAGGCAAGCAAGGAAAAAATACCATCTAAAAAATTGATGCAATCCAATCTAATGCTCTAACAATTTGAAAAGTTTTATTTCAGTGTTGAAAAAATGAAAATACTGAAACAGTGACTAACAGACACAGAAAAACAGCCGAAAACGACGTTTTAGAGGTCAGAAAAAGTTGTGTTTGCTTTACTCTCCATCAAAATTGTCTGAAAATTAAGAATTTTATGTCCATTTTTAGGTGGGGGCTAAAATGGGGCCCCAAAATCATCAATATTGGATCTTCACCTTTTCAATACTTGAGCAATTGCAAAGCCTAACAGATATCCCTAACCGATAACCCAAATTGTTTCCATTCATCTTCTCAACAAACAATAACAATTTGAATATATTTGCTTCAGGTCTTTCACATTCTGACGCATGCGAAAGATATCTAGAAAACTGCAGTTATCAAAATTTTTAGATAGTTTAAATTTTTATTTATGGGCTTCGGTTTGCGTAACGTACCTGCAAAGTTTCAACACTTCATATATTCCTTATTTCGTGGGTTATTCTGTTTTTTACCCCAATTAGATGCCCTCTTAACATTTTCAGAGGATGTAGAACAGCATAAGCAAGATTTAGGATCTGTATTTTCTATCCTTAACCCTCAAGACCTAAACATTTCATTTTAAAAATTTAAACTCGTACCAAAAAGCATTCTCTTCTTGAAACATGAAGTTCCTGCCGATGGTACTTAGCCTCCTTCATGTAAAGTTTCCGGAATCAATCAGCGTTTCATAAGAATGGACCTTAAAGCTCTTTATCGTTTTCAGGGTATGATGGGATTCTACAGACGTAAGGCTCCAAGAATGTTGAACCTTTAATTGAGTTAATTTGTTTACACCTAAAAAAAGCAAATAACCTCCGCTGGAATAATTTTGCTTATTCTGTATTTTAAGCTTTCATTAATTTTTTTCTTTCAATTAATTTATGTTTCCTATTGCCTAGTGAAAATACTAACGCGCTTGTCACAAATTGTTCTCAATTTACGGTGGATGCCATTATACATCAAGTGGTTAATTTGAGCATGTACCAATTGAGTTCTTGAATTCTTTTAAAAGAAGCTTTCTTGTGTAAACAGCAGTACAAGATAGCATGGACATGTACCAATTAAAGATGAATGAGGAGAGTTTATCTAAGAAGGTTCCTAAGTATGAGGTTAATAAAAGCAAAATAGGAAAAGGCAAATCCAAATGGTGATGCTTATGCAATGAAAGATTGATATTAGATGGGATCAAAAAGTGAAAATGGTCCTTAGAACAAACATCCAAATATGTAGACTAAACAAATTCAGTTAATTGAATTATTGAACAGATCGGATCTGCAAGTGACACTATTCTGCTGAGGTGGAAGAAAGTAAATTCAATTTAATTTCTAATTAAGAGCATACGATAACATAAGAAAAAGTGAGGCACCAAGAATCTGTATAGATATATCAAAGACTGTCTTGATCATTCCGTCCCTTCGAACAAGCAATTAATGTATGAGAAAATGCTATTAAACACAAAATCACCTACTCTCAAAAGAATCCAAGTTTTTTTTTACGTTATAACTACTATCTCGCTTAGTATATGCAATTAAGTATTGTTTACAACCCAAGCCACAGTTACTGATATCCAACAATGTTAAGCACAGGGATGGTACGGAAAAAGCAATTGATATAAATCAACTGATTTTTTTCACTTGATTTTTTGCTCCAAAAAAACATGATTTTTTGATTTTTTGCTTTTTTATATATATTTTTTATTTTTTTTGCATATTTAAGTGATTTAACTTCAATAGAAATAAAAAAATTAAAATAATAATATTATAGCAAGGCTACTCTGGTCCAAATCCCTACACTATTGTCACAAAAGATCATGTCTTCAAACAGTTTCGTTTTATTCTGATGGTAACTTTATCAAGTATTCACATAATCCCGTAACAAGTCCGTAACCCTCTTAGTGTTGCTGGTTTTCATTGTGTCATAAACTATAGGCCCTATTTAAGATTTTGACTTACATAGATTGAATAAATCACTTCAAAAATAATAATATATCGAACTTAAAAAAGTTTCTCTACATTTAATTCGCGTGACGTTAGGCCTACTTATCCTCCCGTATTTTCCATTTTGATTTATATAGAATGAATAAATTCAATAAATCACGTTAAAAATATCACTCAACGAAATTAAAAGTTGTTACAAATTATATTTTCGCGTGACGTCACGATCTCAAATATCCAAAAAATCAGAAATTGAAACTTTCCAAAAAAATTCAAAATTCACCAACACCTGGTTAAGCATGCTGCATTTTTTCCTATTCAAGGCAAGATCCTAATCAAAACAGAAATATATATTATATAAAAAAATATTAATAAAAATGCATATAAATTATATAATTTCAAATCATTCGGCGCATTTCTTCACCTATTTTTAAAATGCAAGCGAACAACAAGCTATCACACCTCCTGAGGGGAACTATTAATCTGCAATGCTATTACATCCTGAGGCAAACCATTCCTAAAATGTAAAAAATATCAGGAACTTAAGGTTCATTCCACGAAAATCTGGATTTACATACGGATGCAACGAGATTTTCTGAAAATCCATCGAAATTCTTAATATTTCTTGATTTTCTAATTAACATTTTTAAACAAAATTAATACTATAATTACATGTGAAAACATATTAGGACAAGCAATTAGTTAATTGTAATAAATAAAAATAACGATTTTTTTTATGACATTTTAAATCACTTCAGTCAGAAACTCAATATTTCACCATGAGTTACGTATAGTGGGGGTACTTTAATATATGTAAATCGAATTCGTTAATATTTTCTTCATATAAAGAGAAAAATTCAAATTTACCCCTATACAAATATATAAACTTCTAAATAGTGAAACGTAATAAATTTTATGCAAATATATTTGAACAAGAAGGTTGGAAGCAAGTATTAATATAAAGGTCTAAATAGTTGTGTTCCAGATTAAAAATTGTGTAAAGATTTTGAAGATTCTTCAAGTAATGTTTTTCACACGGAACAAATTCTTTAAATCCGGCTTAAATAATTTTTAAGCTAGCTGCATCCGTGAAACTTGTATAAAATTCTAATATTAATTTTTGCTGAAGGCAATTTGATAGTAACACATGCAGGGCCCTCTAACCGCTAGGCAAACTAGCAGAATCCTAGGGCGAAGAATTATGAGGCGCCCTAGGTGGCTAGAACGCGACAGACGACAGCAAAAAACGATATATTACCATATATAATATAATATTATATACTATATATATATATATAATTATATATAATATTATATATATTAATATATAATATTATATATATATAGTATATATTAATAATATATATATATATATTATATATAATACATATATATGATATAATAGTATAATATATATAATATATATATAAAATATACTATATATATATATATATATATAAAATATATATATATATATATATATAATATATATATATATAATATATATATATAATATATATATATAAATATATATTATATATATATAATATATATATATATATATAGTCTTATATTATTTCCATAAAAGCAAATATAAATATTAAAATCAGTAATATCTCAAAAACTACAATAGCTGAAGCGAAAAGGAATACATTTGAATCTGGTGCAATTTAGTGCCGAAAATTAAAAAAAAAAAAAAAAAAAAAAAAAAAAAAAAAAAAAAAAAAAAAAAAAAATCCAAAAACTACAATAGCTACAGCGAAAAGGAATCATTTTTGGAATCTTGTAAAAATTTTAACCAGGGAAACTGTAAAAAAAAAAAAATATATACATAAAGTAAATAAATAAATATTGCTATTTTTTTTTTTAGGAGCAGTGGTACATAAATATATATATTAAAATTATATTTACTTTGTAAAGGTATTACACGGCAATGTAGGGGGCCGAGCCGAACGGGAACACAGGGGGGAATTTCATACCCCGTACGGAGGGCTGAGAACCCCCGCGACAATCCCAAATACAAAGGCGGGGGGTTCCGGAGATACCTGCCCCGAGGAATAATTACCCCTAGTTCCCCGAAGGCCGAGAGACCCCTCCTCCTGCCATCGCGGTATACACTTGGGGTATTATTTAGTAAAAGAAAAAAAAGCATAAATTAACTATTGTAGTTTTTTGAGATTATTATTTATTTTTTTTTTTTTTCTTTTTTTTTTTTACATTTTCCGAACTAATATTTACCAGCATTCCAGCAAATGTATTCTTTTCCCTGTAGCTATTGTGTTTTTGAGATATTGAAGATAACCATGTTCTCAATGCCCCAGTTGTAATGAAATACATCTTGTTCCCATATATATATTAGATTATATTAAATATTATATATATTATTATTATATATATATATATATAATATATTATATATATTAATATATATATAATATTAATATATATATATATATATATATATATTTATATTATATATAGCTCTCCATTCAGAAAAGGCAAGGCATGTAACTAGAAAACATAACTACACGAAAAAAATATCATTTTATTTATCAGGAGACATTTTTACCGCAGAAATTAAAAAAAAAAATTAATTTATTTAATATTATTAATAACTTCCATTTAATATTAGTAAAAGTGCAGCTCTGATGACTTGAAGACTATATTCATTGACTCCCAAAGTTTCCAAATCCGCTTAAATATAAGAATATCTTATTTTTTTTCTTTTTATATCTTCTTAGGGGGTTCGAGCCGGACGAGGGACAGAAGGGGGACGAATTCCCTCCCCCCGGTTAGCCGAAAAACCCCGACTCTATCCACCGTTCTTGTTTACCCGGGGGTAATTTGTCTCGTTAAAAAGAAAAAAATTCAGCATTTGGCAACTTTCCGTCTCACTCGGGAGAAGCCGCATCTTCGAATTTCTGAGGAAATGAAATTTTCAACATTTTAAATTCAATTTTAATGTTTTTAAATAAGCGTTATTTTTTTATTTTTTTTTATTCTGCTCAGATACTAATATTTTATATAAAGTTATATTTATTTTTTCCTGTTTATATTATATTTTTTAGTTTACAAAAATGAAAATACTCGGATGCTGGATCCTATATATATTACTATATATATATATATATATATATATATATAATATATATATATATATATATATATATAATAATAAATAAATATATATATATTATAGTATAGTATATATTGATATATATTTATATAATATATATATTATATTATATATATTGATATTTTATTATATATAATATAATATAAATATTATATTATTATATTAATATAGTAATATATATATTATATATAGATATATTATATTATATAAAATATTATAATAATATAATATTAATATATATATATAATATAATATCTATATTAGATATATATATAGTATATTAAGTAATATAATATTATATTATATTATATTATAATAATATATATATTAATTATATATATTATAATATAATATCTTATAATATAATTATATATATATATATATAATATATTATATAATAAATATACATACAATATATATATTATATTATATATATATATAATTATATTAATATATATATATATATATAGTATAGTTATATATTATATATATATAATATTATTATATAAATATAGTATATATAGTAAATATATATATATAATAGTATATTATATTATATAATATTTTTATATATGTTATATATATATATTTAGTATATAATATTATTATAATATATATATTAAAATTTACATAGCTTTAGGTAATTTTTTGGTCCTATTGGCGTGAATGAATTGGTTATAGGGCCTGAACACATTGCGGTAGCAACATAAAGTACAGAACATTACACTTTATTAATTAATATATTCACACAAATTATCAAGTATATATTTATTCATTCTGTCATTAATTTTTAAATAAGCAAACTTAATTACATTATTATATAATATTTTCGTATTTTTGTTGGTTGTCTTTACTTACATGTGGAGGATCCCACAGGGCCTCTTTCTTTAAATATCTTTTTTTTCTGATTATTGATATAAATTTGATTCATTTAAAATTATATATCATATAGTTTATTTAATCTGTTTATTCTATTAGTTAATTTGTTTACATCACCAAGTTCCACCAATCTAAAGCGAAAATTTTAGATTCGTCTAGCAGTGGAGAAATATGTACGGTCAGAGGCGCAACTTTTTGTCTCGTAGACCACTTGCATGTTGATCGATATCGATAAACAAAGTCTATCTTGAAAATGGATTGCAATGAATAAATAATCTAATTGATTTATAGTAATAATTATTATAATAACGATTATAATCGTTGAATCATATATTGTGATGTTACTTATAAATATTATCTAAAATATCTCAAATATTATATCCATATTATATATATATAAGAGCAAATTATAACAATAATGCAAAATATCCCTCTGTCCCCTCACTTGCTTCACGTTCCTCCTAATTATAAATAAACCCTGCTTATGGCAACATCAAAAACTCACCCCTGGCAATTATAAAATAACTCGATCATGATCGTCGTAATTACTATCTTTGCTAACTTACGATAACAAAACAATATTTTATAAAAAATAATGTACTTCCTTTTCTCCGGCGCTCCCAACAAAATATTGATTCACTTTAACTTTGATTCACTTTAATTTGGATATGCCTAACTACCTATTATTATTTTTGAAAATTTTTCTAACACTCCTTTCAATACTCAGGAAACACAATGAACTATTTTCTCACATTTGTATTATTCATAAATTGAACAGTCGTTCAAGTACGATCTTACGCGCCGTCTCGCGAAGCTCTGAGACAAATGGACAGAATTTCCACCGCGCGTATGCGTGTAACATGATAATACTGGTATATCATTTGCAAGTTTTTACAAGTTCAAAGCGAATGGCTTCAACTTACACAATTTTAAAACATACTAATTTAATTAATTAAATTATAGCTTTAATGAGTGCACTATGCGACCCTCCACTTTAATTTCATGACGCCCCAATTTTTGTTAGCTTCATGGACCCTTTGCAGGTTGTTGTAGATCTCTGGGTCGTATGACCACTTGGGAAATCACTGATCTAGGTTTAGAAACATTCCCATATTCCAGATGTTGTTTAAAAGATGGATTTTGATGGTATAAATCTCGGTGTAGAAAGTTTACAAATTGCTTAAACTGGATTTAAATTTGATTCGTGGGATACTTCGGTTCAAGAATCTTTAAGATCTTTAATGAATCTTTGATTTATTTTCACTTTTAAAGTAATATAAATAATGAAAATAAATATACCCATAAAATAAGATCTCCTAGCACATGTTCAAGTAACTGTCTTACATCATATTGTAAAATTAAAAAACGAAAACTAAAGAAAAATAAAACAGATTGGAGTATTATAGTGTAAGTAATTCACTGCGGTCTAATAAAAGAAAAAAAATGTGAATGGTTTGTTATATAGAAATTACAAATGGATGTTAGTTTTGGACCTAGTCTTGAAAATGTAAAACGAAGCAGATAGGAGAAATATAGTAGATAAGCATTGGTGGGTATATATATATATATTAATAAATATAGTATATATATAATATATATTAAATATACTATATATAATTAAATAATATAGTATATAGTATAAATATATATATATATAAAATATAGGATATATATAATTATATATATAATAGTATAATATATATATAATATATATATTATATATATAATATAATATATATATATATATGAATATAATATATATATATATATATATATATAATATTATATATATATATATATATAATATATACTTATATATATATATATTATATATATATATATATATAATAATATTATAATATATATATAATTATAATATAATATATATAATAATATATTATATTATATATACTATAATAATATACTATAATATATATACTATATATTATTATATATTTAATATTATTATATATATATACTATATATATATTAATATATATATATATATTTATATATATAATAATATTATATATAATATATAAATATATATATATTAAATATAATAGTATATATTATTATATTATATATATAATAATAATATAATATATTATAATATATATAATTATAATATATTATAATAAAAATTATAGATATATATGCTGAATAATACACATGAGACAGAGAAAGGAACTATTAACCAGCAAAACATAAATTAAGTATCGAGTGTAGCACAGAATGAAATTAAGAACATACGGGTTACAAATAACTACGAAGTTGAACAAAGGGATAATATTAAAGAAGCTTCACACATCGAACGAGAATAACGAATGCAAAAGGTGGACAGATGAAGAATTGAATTACCTGCTTTCGAGGATAGTTACAGTTGAGTGGAGCATAAATTAGACTCCTGAGTGAACAGAAAAGGTTGTGATGATGATTGATGGTGATGATGATTATGAAGATATATATATATACACACACACACAACCTTATATATATATATTAATATATATATAATTATATCATATATATATATAATATATTATATTATAATATATTATATAGATAATTATATATATAATATATATATTATATTTATATAAATATATTATATATTATATAATTATAATTATAAATATATATATAATATCTATATAAATATATTATATATAATATTAATAAATATAATATAAATATATATAAATATATATATATATATATATATATATAATATATTAATATATATATAATAATATTATAATTATATATATTATATAATAAATATATATATATATATATATATTAATTAATAATATAATTATATTATATATATAAATATATATATATAATATAATATAAAATATATATATATAATATATATTATATATATTATAATATATTACACTTATATTATAGTATATTATTATTATATATTATATACATATATATAATATATATTAATATTATATATATAATATTATATATATACTGGTATCTAGACGTTCAAGAACCTGTAGTTTAACTTATTGGTGAAGGCAACCGCAATATCTCTTTCGATGTTGATTTGGAGTGTGAATTCTGTACTTACTTCATATTTTAATTAGCTGCCATGAAAAGTTTAACGGATAGTTTAAAATTCTAACAATTCCTAATATAATCTCAGATTGAACTGACTGGTTTTAGTTGTATGACTTCTAGTTCTTATTATCTATCATCACCCTTATTTCTGTGTCTATTAGAAACAGATGAATCCAAGAGTTCTTATATATATAGTATATAACTCTCTTATAATATATATATATATTATATATTTTATATAATATATATTATATAATAATAATATTATATAATATATATATAAATATAATATATAATATATATTATATAGTTAATTCATAATATATAATATATATATATAAATATATATATATAATATATATATATAATAATATATATATAATATATAATATATATATATATATATATATTATATATATATATTAATATTTAATTATATATATTATCTATAATATATATAATATTATATATATAGTATATATTATTAATATTATCTATATATGTATATATTAATAATATATATATTATAATATTATAATTTATTGTTTAAATATACGGGTATGTGTGTGTGTGTGTGTTAGTGTGTGTGTTAGTGTTGTGTGTGTGTGTGTGTTTGTGTGTGTGTGTGTGTGTGTGAGTGATCATAAATGTAACTAACTGCTTACGTAATACATATTAAAGAGCAATTAATTTTATTTTCACTAGATCCAAAGAAACAAATGCGGGATCGAATTTAAAACTTGTATATTACCTTTTCACTTTATTTTATAGTTAAAATATTAACGAATTAACGAACTTTAAATTCCTGTGGAAGCAAATCTTAAATCAAAAAATGATATTTTATTAATTTAAATAGTGAAAAGTTTGTAATGTTTCCCATTTCCAGATAATGTATCAGTCCTTCACTTGTGTAACAGAATAATGTTAATCATTCATTTTCGTTTGCAATTTGGGTTTAATTTTTAGACTGCATTTCTGCTTCTCTCAGGGTTTTGTTGACTACTATGTATTATTTATGTTCTATTTCCTCATGCGTAGTAATAATCTCAGTCATTTTTTTGATATAATTATGTAAACAATACTTTATCCAGAAAATACCAGTTCATATTTGCAGATATAACCAATTCGTTCAATGGCCTTCAAGTCTTCGACATACGCAGCATTGAATTATGAGAACGTATAAAATAACAAAAGGCTTTCTGTAGGATAAAAAGAAATGTTTTCGAACAATACTGAATTATGGACAATCTTGATAGGACTATACAGTATAGCTTCATTTACTTCTTACTTTTAAAAAAGTTCCTGTTATTTTTAAAGGTGTTTACAGAAATTCCATCTTTACTCTTGACAGTAGCCAATATCTCCAACGATTTATCTCAATTTCGAATATTTTTTTTTTTTGCCAAACTTTCAAACGGAATAAGTAGCAATTATAACAACTTTCTCAGAGCCAACCAGACGAATTTATGGTGCAGAATAAAAAGCGAAGAAACATTTAAAATTAAAAGAATAAATGAAAACGTCTCAATATAAGTAAAAATATATATTTATAACTATCATGATAATAATAAAACATGATTTGCAGATCTGATATTTATTTACTTTATAACTGTGAATAATTTTTATTTGTTTTTATGACTAATATATGATTTGGAAAGTCCGTTACTTGTTTAAAATGTGAATACCCGTCGTAAATGCGCAATGTTCTGACAATTAAACAATAGCTATATTGCGAAAATGCTCCGGATATGTGAATTTTTAAAGAAAGAGATATATATATATATATATATTATATATATATAGAATATATATAATATATAGATATATATAATATACTATATACATATTATATAGATATATATATAATATACTATATATATATATATAACATGTATATATATATATCATACATATAGTAATATATACTATATATATATATATAACTATTATATAGTATATAATAATATATATATATATATATATATACTATCATAAATCCTACATATATATATATATCATTATATTATATAATACTATACTATATATATATTATATATATATATATATATATATATTATATATTATATATATATATATTATATAATATATATATAAACGCATATAGACTGATATTTCCCTCTTCACTCCAGGAACACATAACAAGAAGATAGCTGTCTCACTCAACTATCAAAGCTTAGGTTAAATACATTATAAATACTGATTTCAAATGAATTTATAATGTAAACAAAATTAAAAAGAAATTACATATATTTTTGTGACTTCACACCTATTAGTTCTCTATAAAAAGAGTAGCTTAGCCGTCTTTAGGCTATTTATTTCAGTTAAATTTGATGAATGTATACGAAAAAGTTTGTGGAAACACCTTGACAATAATAAATTGATATTTTTATTTTTTATAATTTATGTTTTGAATTGGGTGGGCCTTCGGCCCCCCCCTCTATATCACCCCCCCGTCCCCCGCCACGAGGGGTGCCCCGCTCGCAAGCTCGCGTGTGATTGGCGCAGTTTTTTTTTTTTTTTAAATAAAAAAAATAGCTAAAAATATAATAATATTCGAAAATCAAATAATAGTTTGAAAACTTTAGAAAAAAAAAAATTAAATTTCTATTAATTCTAAAAAAATTAAATTATAACTAATAAACTAAAATAATAATAAATAAGAATAATAAATGCATAATAATAATTAATATTAGTAACAAGCATAATAAAAAATCTTTTGATAATTATCTTAAAAATTAAAAATGCAATATAACGCCTATATAAATAGAAATTGCAGCAATAAAGAAAGGCCCGAAATTCGTTGTTTCTTATCGAAAATTTCCCCCGTATAAACGGAGTAAAAAAAAGTGGAAATATCCACTATATATATATAATATATACTAGTATATATATAAATATATAATATATATATATATATATTTTAATTATATATATATACTATATATATATATATATATATTAATATAAATATAATATCTATTATAATATATCTATATATAATATATAATACTCGTAATATATGTGTTTACTCGGAAATTTTAGTAATAGAACTCCGTTACAGTTTTCTTCTTTGTTGCAAAAATAGAAACGATGTTAAATGTAAACTCCATTTCCACCTGTACTTACATATATATGTTTCATTACATATAAAAAATACATTATTGTTAATGTATAATATATATATATTTATATATTATATAAATATATATATATATATAAGATAATATTATTATATATTAAATATTATATATATATTAATATTGTTAATAATATAATATATATATATATATATATATATATATATATTAATATTAATATATATATATATATATATAATATATTATATAGTTATAGCATAGTAGAACTGTAACTCATCATTTTGTAATTATATTCATTGAATGATATGTCTTCTTCTACTTTTAATGGTGTCACTTTTTCAAATAAATATTGAATAAATTGCTTTACCCATACACCCCTTTATAATATACTTCTCTCGACCTAGACAAAGCAGATAGAAAGAGAATCCAGCTCCACCTTATCCACGTGGTTTTCCAGCCATTTCAAGTGATGTAAGGAAATCGGCAATCTAAGATGAGCAGTTGACGAGTTGAGATGGATGGTAGAGGCATAATTTCAAAAAAAAAATATAAAACATAAATAGCCACCCTCGAGTCCTCTACTAAGGCAATCGACTCCGTTCCAACTTATCGTGAGATAAGGCAATCAGGATACCTATGGAGGTTAATCGACATATCTATTAGAAACACACTATCTGTATGAAACTAATTATTCATAGAAATAACCAATAATAATTTCTAAGAAGAGACTGACAGTTTTCAACATTATAAAGTTCTAAAATTTAACTAAATTTAGTATGGAAATGACATACTTAACTAAAAATTCATATTATTAAACAGTAAATTTTTAAGGAAAAATCTTGGTAGATTTGACACTAGTGGTGATAGATATTGCAGTTTAATGACTTACTAAATATATAACTACTAAACTAGACACCTTAACTATCTAAATAATCTATTCTGCAATGCTTTTTGGAAATAAAATAGTATTTAGAGTAGAAGAGTAACAGAAAATTTATGTCAAAAATGTTTGAATAGAATACACGAATTAAAAAAAACTCATATTTGCTGCTAAGTCTATAACAAGACAACATAATTATCAACCATTGAGTAATAGAGAATTTAGGGAAATAAATTTGACTTGTACACTTTCAAATCTAATTAATTTTAAGTGTGAATTTAAAAAAAAGCGTAATTATAATAGAACTGTTCTCAAATTTTATGCTATATAACTGCTGCGTATTATAGATGAAATAACTAAACTCAAAATAGAGAAATCTTTTCGCTTTGAATAATATCTCATAAGTACAGCAATAGTATAGTAAACACAACACACATAATATGAATATTTCAAGTAGCAAAACGCAATTCAAGAAACACAAAATCATATATTAAATTATATAAATTCTTATGTTCTCGAGCATTTTTGTAAAATAGAACTGCGATATATTCACATATGAATAACTAACATTTAATTTATTTTATCAAACTGCCCTTAAAAACTAAATAAAACTCTATTACTAAATCAATTTAGAAAGAAAGAAAATTACATGTTTTCTGTATTCTAGGTAAACAATTACGTATCTTATAAGAGTCTATAAATTTAGTTATATCATAGAAAAATATTACGAGTAGATAAAAAGCTGAGTAATTCAGATTGAGTTAAATATTTTTTTTTTACAAGACGTATGATTTATTACTAAACTAAACTCAATAGATAATTTCTTAGTGATTATATATACGTACATACTGTAATATCAATGGAAATAACAATACGATATTACTCGAAAGCCATTTCTATATTTAAAAAAACGGTACTAATTTCGAAGCACACTTAAAAAATTGTTATCTATAAATAAAAAATATTCACTCCTTTTCATATGCCTTGTGTATATAGTCAATTTCGAATGAAAATCAATCATATTATTTTTTTCAAATGAGCTTAGCATATTGCACGCACGTTAAAATAAAACTCTATTTATTTAAGATATTGATCTTACCAAAAAGATTGCATATGTTGATATATTTTTAATATTATCTCCGTATCGTTGTGAGATTTCTAAATGCTGTGTAAATTATAGTGATAAACGCAATATAGTTATAAAAAAGAAACTCTCGTATAAATATTAATAGAATGTTGAGATAACTTTATATATAATTTAAAACAGGAGGCAAGGTCTGACAAGAATATGTAATATTTGATATCACGATTATATCTAATATATAAACTATCGCATACAATAAAATTCAATCACACCACACACACCAAAACATAATTAGTAACTTATTCCTCTATTTTGAGAAATCCATTTCAGATGGAGAGAGACACATTCATTTTTTTCAAATCTGAGAGATTTATACCCGCTAAAAAGACCTCCGAATTTTTAAGATTTATCCAAATTATATAATGTTCACTATTAGCCGTGACTTTTATCAAGAGTAAAAATATTTAATGGTGAAAATCTAAGAAAGATACGCCTAAAAGATTACAGTACTCTTTATGCATTTATATATAAAGAGAACTAGAGGATTTTCACTACGAATGAAATATGATTTGATATAGTTTAAAAACAACTCATATTATGAAGATTATATTAGATATAGGAAAGAGAACGAATCAATGTTAGACACCAAACTAAGAGACCCATGAATAGTAGCTGTAAATGATAAAATCAATTTGTAATAACGTCACTATTGATAAATGCATATATCTTAGATACAAATAATCGAAATGGTAATGAGTCATAACTCAGAAAGAAATTAACAAATAAAAAGAAATACACGATTTGAAAACTCGAGGTCTTGATGTATGATGTACACCAAGACCGAATTTCGCAACTACAAAGAAAAATTTGAGATAAATGGGATTTTTTGATAAAGAATTTTATTAATATATATATTGAGATTATGCGCTAGAGAAGAATTTGAGAGAAAAAAGCGGTCACTTGGTAAGAAGGTTAGAAAATTTTTTATTAAACAGGATTTCACAACTAGATGATAATTATGAAAAATAATAATTTATTATACATCATAAAAGAAATATTCGTAAATTTCGATATGTAAGAAAAGAAACCTTCCAATAATTTATAAAATATATCAGTTAACTTTTGGCTATGACTAGCTTATTGATTGTGAGATACTTGCTTATCATACATGATAGACAGACGCTCACGAGAATCCGAGATTTTTATTATACCAAAAAAGAAACTTGTCAGATAACTTTAACAACGTATCAGTATTTTATACGCAGTGTACGGGCCAAATAATTCAAATAGTTGATACTGATATGGGTAAATGCTAGCTATTCGAGTAGCATTTAGAGAAGGAGTTTTGAAGAATTAGAGACGAGAGAGAGAGAGGAGAGATGGTGAATGATAGAAGAAATTTAAAGGGAGAAGAAGGCTAATGAAGTACTGAGCAGAAGATTAAGAATAGATATTTGTGAGCGACTCCGAGAATTTTTCTATTAATACAGCACCAGAGTTTTTGTCAAATATAATGATATTTACTGTATCATCGTGAATATCTAGCATATAAAGAATCGATGAGCACACTCACTAGAAAATTGCATTATAAAATACACACAGGTCCTCAAGAAAATATCATTGATTTATTATGCTAACGTAAAACTAGTAATTTAGAAATTCGGCTTTCTCAGACTTTATTTGGTTTATTTTTTTAAATTAAATATGAAAAAAGGTATTTATAGATTTAGTCTGAGAGCACAATGGAAAAAAATGACTCCCTGTGGTAAAGTCACGGTGGAAGCGAGACAGGGGTTTTATGAAAGCTGATTGTCTTATAAAGTATACAAATATGTGCTTACTGGGGAAAATAGAAATTTTGAAATGTAGAACTGTTGTGTGTGTGAGAGAGACGTGAATTTGAAGAAAGTTAAAATGATAAATAAGACAAACTTCTATAAGAGGTTTGTGAGAAAATGTTGAAAATGAGGAAAAATCGTACTTTTAAAGAGTTCTAATATATTAATGTGAAAATTTAAAGAAAAAGCGTAATTTTAAGTTGTTTAATATTTTTTTAATTAGAAAAAGTTTTCCAAAACTAATGAAAAATTTAGTATATAAAAACAAATATAATTATTGAAAAAACGTCAAATTTAAGACATCTAAAACCAATAATAAATCGCTTACCTGCTTTTTGAAATTGCATTTCAACAAAACACATTATTTTTCAAATGCTGAACATACCGATATTAACTTCAATTTTAAATTTACAAATAATTCAAATGTTGAAATTAGGAAATAAAACCTTAACCTTGTTATCACCAAATCATGATTAATGTGTTATTGAAATAAAAAATAGGAGTTAAGAAAGAAGAAAGACGGAGAGAAAAACAATATGAGTATTAAAATATATTAAAACCAATTTTCAACAACTAATTAAATATTTGGTATATAAAACAAATATTGAATTTCATTAAAAAAACGTCCAATTTAAGACACCTAAACAAATTAATAAATTTTTTTTCTTCTTTTTGAAAATTTAGATGGCATGATCAAATGAAGCAACATTGCATCATATTATTTAGTCTACAAATGCTGGAAATACCGTTAAAACTCATTTTTAAGATTTAAATTAAGGTTTGCAGAAATGTGAAATTTAGGAGTAAGAACAATGACAGTAACTTAAGACATTTGCAAAATTCGGATAAAATTGTGAGAGAAATTTGTAAGAGAAAAGCCGTGAATTTTAGGAATAGTTAAATTTTTATAGTAAAAACAAGTTATCTAAACAACTAATGAAATATTTGGATATATAAAAACAATGATATGAGAAATTTCATTAAGAAAAGCGAGTCAAATGATAAAGCACACACCGTGAAGAGAAGACTGAAGATTAAGAAGAATTCGCCTTTTCTGCGATTTGAAAGATTGCACAGATGACAATGGAAATACATTGAGTATTATTGCAAATAATGAGAAATCAGCAGAGCACGAGAGAAAAATAAAAGAGAGACACAATGATTTAAGAGATATGTGAGCACCGAAATTGAGAATGTATGACGACGAAGATGCGTTTAAAACTATCGTTAATATAGGGAAGCAGATAGAGAGATACTTGATACGTGGTTTAATAGAGTTCTAAATAGTCTGAGGATAGAATGATATGAGAATGTTTATAGAAATGTAAATGAGCAATAAGTGTTATTAGAGAATCTCTGGTATAAATTGAATTGTCCTTTCAATGTAAAGAGACAGTTTTACATAACTAAATAGAGATTTGTTGGTAAATTTATTTAAAACACAGGGTGAATCGTAGTTTGAAAAGTTTCTGCTATTAGTTAAAAATGAATACGTCCAATATGGATTTAACAAAGCTCTTCAAAAATAATTGGAGATAATAAATTGACAAAAATCTCTCGTTGTCTATACTTCGCAATAGTTTATCATAAATGGTCTCGAACGGGGAGATATTTTCAATGTAATCTCAAATGTGTTATTCAAAATGTGCGAAAATACCGTTAAAACTCATTTTTTAAGATTTAACAAATAATTTATTGAAATGGATTATTATGGTGGTCATGTTGCTTAGATAGCAAAATCGTGATGTTTGACATGATTCCTTATATGTAAGTTAGGAGCATGCTTTTATGTTGTAAATGTAGATATAGAGACAACATATATGTTTGATAAATGTCCTGTAGACAAGTTCGTGAATTATTTGTTCAAGTTTGCAGAGAAACAAAGATGATCAGATTACACAATGGGTCAAAATTCGACATCCATATTCTGTCAGTAATTATTAGCTAGAGCCTGGGCATTTCAATTCCATGTAATCCTGTTAAACGGGGCACAAAAGTTATCGCACTAATCGCTATACATAACCACTTTTAAAGACACTCTCCTCTACATGCCCTGTGCATTGAAGAAGCTACATAAATGTATGGAGATTGTAAAGAATATAGTTAAAGGGTCTTTCCTTATAGATTTCTCATATTAGTAAACATTAATTATGTAGGACATATTCCTGATCGTGCTATGTTCGAGGTTGATAGAATGAATGATGTTTTGAAACGGGATTTCGTTGAATGGTACAAGATATTTAAAAAAAAGAAATTATGATATTAAGGCTGAATGTACTAAATAATGTGTACAAGATGTAAACATATTAAGCCAAAGTTTTGAATTGTCCCGTTAAATGTTCCGTACAATGTTTAAAATAGATTGTTTGACTGAATGCTGTACACTTAATTCCCTCGGTTTTAAATTTTTCAAGACGCATTTCATGAAAGAATAATCTCTGGCACATTCAGTAGAATGGTGAACACCAATATTCATATGAAGATATAAGATGGCTTGCGTTCATGTTGCTTTATAGAGTCCAAAATATTACACATGCAAGGAACGGGGATGAGCCATGTTTAAAGTAATGAATAAATGTTTATGACCTGATGAGTATACCCCTAAATGAGTATACATCATCGTTGGTAATGTTTGTATCACTTCGGGACCTTCAGATTGATGAACAGTTGAAGAAGAATGAAAAGGATTGATGGGTTTAATAAATGTTGCTATGAAAGAGATGGTGTACTTGTATCAAGGATTTATTTGACATGGATCAGAGTTGTGAGGAAGGGAAGATCAATCATAGGGGTGTTTCTAGTCTTGATCGATAGAGAATAACATTATTACAGGAAGCCTCATACATAAATGCAGGATTTGAAGTTGTAATTGCGTGTTGCTGCGAATGGAAGAGAATGAAAAAAGAATGCAATGTTACGGTCACAAATGCTGCTGGAGATGAAAAAAAACTATAAATTTAAACAAATATGAAAATGAAGTAGCTAATGATACTGCTAATAAACTCTTTGTACATTGGCGAGCTTGCATGAGTCGTACAGAACCATTTGTTTATTACTATCCTCTTACTAATGGCGATGTTAATATATATGATCTGGACTTAAGTTCCCTGCACCCTTGGATTCAAAAAACCAAAGAGTTCCCAAAGAGTTCCCTTCGGGTATCCCCAAAAACTTGTAAGGGATAAATTCGTTTACATTCCAGACTACATTGCTCACATGTTCACTGACTATTTTGGCGTAGCTTATGTGTGTATCCTACCTCCTCAAGATTA